>JAWNZC010000454.1:87500-134166 GCA_035771165.1 Paragorgia papillata | reverse complement strand
GCGGCGGATAGGAAAATCTTCAAAATTTGCGGCGTCAGGACGCGCATTTTGTCCGAAATTGCGCAACCTAGATCTAGGTTTGCGCAATACAAACTTTCCCATCTGGATCCAACAAACCTACATCAGAAATGACAGCTAAGTAGGATATCCCCCCCCCCATCCACCGTAACAAAGGGATGCCCGCCTCATTAATATTCAGCGTGACTCACGCATCCGCGTGACTAGTATAACATGAAGCTATATAACCTCGGACATTTCGATGTTAGGATTACACCTGGTCTGGTCATCTATACTTGTTGGAGACTTTAGAGAAGGATTGGAACGTTTTTGAAAGTCATTAGAAAATTCCTACCGGCGCACAATGGAATTGTTTACACGGTGAACCTGCATCTTCGACAATTACACAGAAGGGTACGTTTTGGTTTTGATGGACAGAAACCTAGTTGCGAGTGCTTTTGCCCAGAAGAAGATTGCTACATGTTTGGAAAAGCCGTAAAGCCTCCCTCCCATGAAAGTGGATGTATACATCCAAGGGTGCTATGGCCATGGACGACTAGCACAGATGCGAATGGTTAAAGATAAGATGAAGGAAAGTTACGGGAGACCATACTTTGTTTGCGTGCGAACGAGGAAATCCCTGTTCGTTTATGGCAATGGGCCTGAAGTCTTCGAGGGTAAGCAAACCAATGTTGTCGACATGGTCTGATTTTGTCGTACTAGCAAAGTCAAGAAACAGGGTGACAACCAAGGTCGTCTGTTTTACGTCGAGTCCCAACGAGAGAGAAAACTGCTGTGACGTTTTCGAATGGAATCCGGAAGAAGATCCGCTTTTCCCCTTGAACCATTCTCCACTGTTCTGTTTAGTATGCCACCATCATAACAGATATACAGTCAAAAAGACTGGAGAGAACATTCACCAGCCATGAAACTGATCATAAGAAAGCCTACGAAAAGTACCTTTTTCAAAAGTCGGTAAAATGAACTTGACTATAGACTTGGAAAAACTGAACATTTGCTCGAACAAGTATAATTTTGTATTGTCTAATTATCTATCCTAATAAATATATGTTTGTACCTGACCTCTATTGTGATTCATTTAATCTCCAACTTTGTGTCGTGTGAACACGAATTGTTATAAACCAATAGCCGCATACTCCAAAGGATACAATTTTTTGATGAATTAAAACAACATAACAGTGATATCGATAAAGATACGTTGTCATTTTATATTCAGACATTTCTTGACGATCATCGACACCTGTTTTGATAGTTTTAGCGATCAAATTAGATCGTGTGAACCTTCATCATATCTATGAAGAAATGGAATCTATAATAATTTTGGAAGAATAGTCGCATATATATCTCGCTTTCGTGTACAGAGTTAGCGATTCGTACGATAACCAAACGGTTCGAGAGGCCGTTCGACGAACGGTGGAATGATTTCCACAACGTAGATTTTATCACAATACAAAGAGGTTGCGTAAGAATTCTTCGTTACGAATGCTTGGTCAACTGTTTCCAGAGATTAATATATGCATAGATTCGCCTGAGTGTATATATATATTGCGTCGTTGCCTTTTTTTTCATTTCATTTTACCTCTATTTCCCCTTAATTGTCGTGAACATGACTTGCTGAGGCGGTTTTACCAACAAAATAGCCCTTCGTAATATTATTTCGAAAGATTCGCTGCATCTTCCGCGTGCTGTGGGGGGAAGATTGTGATACAGGGCATCCGAATTAGATGGCGGAACAGTACCGTTCACGACCTGTATTTACAACCCAAAAAGTCCAGCAAGTTTTGGAGGCGTAGATGCCTTTATACCGTGGTCCGTAAAAAGTGACGTAAAATTCCAGATATCCCGAAACAATATAAAAACTATGGGCCTTAGCCAGCAAGATACCTATACTTTGCATAAACCCGTACGACATATTGTCAAGCGGAAATCGTGTTATTGTTGGAGCGGATGGATGAACAATTGGGAGGCGGATCCGTAGTAATTATGGACCTCGCAGTAGTAAAACAAATAATGGTTATAAAAATACGTTTTAACTGTTATTGATGTTACTGTCGCAAATTTGCGTGGGTGGGAACATTAAAAAACAAAGACTGCAGAGAGTCTGGTTAGAAGAGCCTTTGAAAGAATACTAAAGAAAGGAAGGAAGCCGGAAAAACTTCATTACCGATAAAGGAACCAAGAATTTACGCAATAAACGTGTCAAAAAGTTACGGAAGGCCAAACATATTCGATTTTTTTACAACACCACACAAACAACAACGATACCAAGGCATCCATCGTTGAACGATTTAAACCGAACCTTATAGTGTCTATGACATGAAAAAATGAAAACATTTGGTGGTAAGAGGTGTGCGTTTTTTACACAGACTGAAAGATGTTCAGCCAAATAAAAATCTCAGAAAGTTTGGCGTATTTTTGATGAATATTTTATCGAGTAAACAACGCGTTGACGTGTGCTACATTCTTTGCCCATATATTTCGAATAAAAAGTACGAAAAGTCTGGGACCGAGTTTAGGCCGCGATGACGTGGGCGTGTGGACTCATCGTAAATTTCACTGTGGTGATACAGGTACATCCAGCAAGATAGGGCCTTTTGAAAACGAGTCAGAAAAACGAATATTTTGTGAACACCGAGCTTACTAGAGAAGGACGAAGAATCAAATGAAGGAATAATGATAAGTAAGCAGTTTTTGGTTGAAGCTGATAGTGATGAACCATCAGATTCCATGAAATGCAGTCGAGAGACGATTGTCGATGAGGTTCGTCGAATGAAGTTACATATTTCCATTCGGGAAATATTGTCCACGAGATTTTGGCAGTGTTGACAGTTCAATAGTAAATTCTGAATATTGCCGAATTATTATACCAAAACGAATAAAACTAACAACAGCAATATTTTCTATTCTATATGTGTTCTATTATATATAATTATTATACAATATATTTCACAAGTTCTCAAAGCATTATCACATGTGTGCCGAAAATACATCCCAATAGACCAATAATGATATCGCTTCTTGGGGTCCCAGATAAATTACGTTGGGTCCTTAGCCTAGATTTCCCATAATGGTATAGACGCATATAGCACTGCAAGATGACACACGGTCTTTGAAATGACGCCAGGAGCAAAGATGTGACAGCGAGTCCAAAAGTCGGGACGATGTCCTAGTCTAATGATTTTTTGTACATCATACCACACATAAATTTCCTGGTTTTCTCCGTACTTACTGCTCTTCGTTTTTCCTCAGTTGGAAACCTGTCCGATAATTACTCTGGTACATGCCAATCATTTTTCGCCAGAATCCATACCACAGTACTCGTCCCTTTTGAAGACTGGGTTTGGGTCATAGTCCATAGTCCATGAGCGGCGAAACATACTTAATTCTTATATATTTTATTGCCCGCTCCCTAATAATAAATAACCTATTCCACCTGATTGTTTGTGATATACGAAACTTCGATCAAGGTACGAACATTTATAGTTCGAGGTCGTCCTAGCGTTACAATATTTTCTGCATTCTGGTTCTTGGTTCTATTACTTATAACTAATTTTGCTCTGAGTTAAACTGTTTATAAATGTTCCACATTTCAGCGACTCCATGCAATTTCAGATTGTTTTTACAATCCCTGACATAATTTGCGCAGGCGATAAAACTGCGTTGGTACATGCATTCGCGCGCTCCAGCCCCTTGTTAACCAAATACTTATTACTGATAATAATGTTAAAGAAACTCGTGCTAGAGATTTAAATTGGAACCGTATATTGGCATGGTCGAAATGCGGACAACTGTACAGTGTATACACTCAAAGACCAACATTAATATCATTAAAAAGACAACCCTTATTATAATAGTGAAAAACCCAGTTCTCTGTAACAACCACTGCCAAACGATTTCCTAAGTGATTATTGTTTGGTAGTATAACATACTAAACTTTTAGCAAATACCCATAACCAGACCGACGATAAAAATTGCACAGAAAACAGAACGCAAAACAACGTAATTCTTAGACCAACATTTCTACCCTCTATAATGTTCTGTTCCCGACGTTGCTCGCGATCAACTTCAAACATTTTTTACGGCGACGACGTTTATTTTGAACGCCCTGATCAAAAAGTAAACAAAACGGTTTTTGCTTGACCTAACTTCACTCTTACTGAGGAGTGTTTTATACTCGCGATTCAATGGAAATAATGAATATCCAGAGGTGATCAACACATCGGTAATATAGAATTTCACTATAACGCTAAAATAAAGTTGTTTTATTCAGAACCATAGCCATCCCAATTTGCTCAAAAACGGCTAATAATACCTGTTATTTTGTTTAGTCAACTTGAGATGTGTCCACACGCCTACGTCATAAGTAACCAGATAGCCGGTCTGACCGCGCGATGGAATTTCGCACTCTTCGAGTCGTTTCAGGTGAACTTCGAAGAGTCGTAGTTCGAAAAATATGCGACGAAATGATGCCAAATTTCGTGAGATTACCTTTCACAGGTATATCTTTCACTTAATACAAAAAAAAAATCGTATACCATTTTTTCATGTCATAGACACTTTAAAGGGGGAAATTTGGAAATATTTTACAGCAAAGAATACGCTGAAATATACCGATGTACTACAAAAATTAGTATATTCCTACAACCATTCGAGACACCGTAGTATTGGGATGAGACCAGCTGATGTTAATCGAGAAAACGAAAGTATTGTATGGCAAAAACTGTATGGTGATGAGTCCAGCAAACCCATCAAATATAAATTCAACATTGATGACCAAGTTCGGATTAGCAAAGCAAGACGTACATTCAAGAAAGGCTACTTACCTAACTGGACCGAAGAGGTGTTCACCATCACGAAGCGAGTACCCAGACGACCGCCAGTGTACAGGATTGCTGATTATCACGGAGAAGAGTTACAAGGAACATTTTACGAACAGGAATTGCAAAGAGTTGCAAAGACAGATCGTGACTTTTATAGAATAGAAAGAGTCATTACGTCACGCATGCGTGGTAAACGTAGAGAATATCTTGTAAAATGGTTAGGCTACCCTGAAGATTTTAATTCTTGGGTATCAGCCGATAATGTAAAAGATATAACGAAAATAAAAATGTGTGTATTTTACAATTTGTGTTCATTTGTGTATTATTCTTCGACATGGCAACACAGTTTTATTTAACGCTTCCAAGCAATAGCTCTTATGGAATATTTTCCAGATCACACTGTAGCAAATTTTAAAGTGAAAGCTTGCTGAAACTATACAACTGACAGGTGACTGGGAAGTAGCTTTGTCAGAGTTATATTATCCCCATACATGGAGCACGATTCGAAAAGGTAGTCAACAAACGTTTCTCTATAACGCTGGAACAAAATATGACGATACGGGTATTATCCCAGATGGCTACTATAACACCATTGCTGAGCTGGTGGGGGCTTTAAAACCGTAGCATGAACAAAGAGGCACGAACCAAGATAAAATTTTCTTCAATTGCAAGTAAACACAAAGTCATGATTGATGTGCCAAAAGGTGGACTCGTGTGGATATCTGGTGATATTGCTACAACATTAGGGTTTCAACAAGACACCGTCATTAAGAAGAAAACCCTAAGCCCTTACGTAGCAGATGTTAACGGTGGATTTTCAGCCATGTATGTATAACACCGATATCGTGGATGCACAGTTTGTCGGTGATGTCAAAGTGCCCCTACTCAGAATTGTCAATACTCAAGGAGTTTATGGAGAAAACGTGAACGTCAGTCTTCGTAACCTACAATATATTCCTGTCAAGGTGAAGTCCTTTTCGAATCGATTGAAGTGAAATATAAAGGACGACAAAAACGAAAACGTACCATTTGGCTTCGGGAAGTCGATCGTGACACTTCACTTTAGACAGCGGAGATCTTCGTATTTCATTTAAAAATGAGGACATACAATTATTCCAGACGTAAAGCAATTTCAACAGCATTATTTAAGAAGACAACAAGGTGGAAGTCTACCTGGTTTCCGAGGTGCACGTATTCAGAAAGGTTACGGCATTGGAAGTTTTTTTAAAAGTATTGCACGCTTTGCAATACCTCTGGTAAAACGAGGAGCTCAAGCTATTGGAAGAAGAGCTCTGCAAGCTGTAAGAGACGTTGGTCAAGATGTTCTGGCAGGGAAGAATGTAAAGCAAGCGATAAGAGGGCGGGGTTCCGAAGCCGTTGAAAGATCTTGCTCAAAAAGGGGTCCGTCGGATTACGAACCAATCAGGAGCTGGTCGTAAACGCAAACGGGTGAATTCTCTTATAAAAGTCAACACAAAACGTAAAACCGTCAGTCGTTCGCAAACTGTGAAGAAGAAAACATCTGAGCCTACGGAAGCACAGATTGGACCGTTTATAAAATATAAATCATGAGTCAAGCTTTTAGTGCCCTACATAAAGATTCGTGTGAGTGTGGAAAAATCAGAATTTATCTGGAAAATTTGTGTGGAAAATCAAGATTTATTTGTAATGCCTGGTACACAAGTAGAAATGAATAAAGGATTTTGGGAAGATATAGATCCAGTGTCGAGTATTGGAGCTTCAGATACTATTGAGTTTCTGTGTGCTGCCAATTCTGATGTGTATACCGATTTAGCAAACAGTTACCTACACGTGAAAGCAAAAATAACCAACAATGATGGATCTAATCTCGATGAAAATGTTCAAGTCGGACCTGTAAATCTGTGGATGCATGCTTTATTTTCTCAAGTAGAAGTTTACCTGAACAACAAACTTGTCAACACCGTCGAGCACTGCTTATCCCTACCGATCATATATGGAAAACTGTAACTGAACTTTAGCAAAGACGCAAAATCATCTCATCTAACCTCAGCGCTTTTCTATAAAGATCAAGCTGGTCGAATGGATGTCGTGAACCCTGTAGCAGTAGATGCCGATGCAAACAAGGGTTTGAAACTACGGTATGTTCATGCAAGTCAAAGTAAGTCTGTGGCTATGGAAGGAAGAATCCATTCAGACCTGTTTGCACAAGGACCGTTATATACTTGGTTCTGTACCAATCAAACTCAAATTAGTGCGTTCGAGAAACCCATTTTCCCTGGTATCGTCAGCAGATCATCCTGACTTTATAAGTGGTTTTGGAAGAATGTGTATTTCGCGTTCGACGTGTCAACGTCTCTTCTACCGTTATGATGGCTCATACCCATGCCCTTCAACGTGTCACGGCCAAGTACCCTATTAATCGTTGTCAGTTGTAAAGTGGTTTCTGTACCGATAGGAAATATGTCAGGCAATCAGCCAAATATATTTCAAGGCCCTCTACCTAATCGAGTGGTTATCGGAATGGTCGATGCAGATGCTTATAATGGTACCTATGCCAAAAATCCTTTCAATTTCAAAAACTACGACATTACTTCTCTTGGTCTAACGGTAAATGGAGAACATTTACCTGGAAAACCCCTACAACTGAAATTTGCAGCTGCGAGGAGGAAGTAACTACGTGTCCGCTTTCCAAACCTTGTATTTTGTATGCTGGTACTAACAAATTATTTCAAAATGATGGCAATGGTATTACACGAGATGAGTATGCCAATGGGTACACTCTATTCATGTTTGATGTGACAGCTGATCTGTGGGCTAAGCGATCATATTCAACCGATTAAAAATGGAAACGTATCGATAGAATGTCAATTTGGAACGGCTCTGACAACAGCTATAAATATCGTGGTGCTTGGAGAATTTCAAAGTCTTAATCGAAAAATTGACGCCAACCGCAACGTTCTGTGCGACTTTAGCAGTTAAGATGAACACTCTACAAATCCTGAACGTCCTGAAAGGTGATCCATTTACCAAGACCGTATTTAAAGACGTGTTACCATCGGATCGTCTACCAAGTCAGATATCGGAAAGACCTAGAGGGTTTTAATTCTGAATGTGAATCCTAGTAATGGACCTGGTACGCATTGGCTAGCAATTTATCTCACTTCAGATGGACAAGGGGAGTTCATGGACTCGTACGGACAAGGACCGGGCTTTTATAGCAAAACTTTTGAAAACGTTTTTTACGAGATCATGCTAGCAGTTTTACTTGGAATGAACAAACTCTACAGTCATTAGGGTCTCGTGTGTGTGGACAATATTGTTTGTTTTATGCTTTACATCGATGTAGAAAAATACCCATGTCAACAATTGTTGGCATGTTTACTGATAATAAAGAATAGAATGACATGCTAGTTCGTGACTTTATGCGTAAATTTTATTGTGTGTAATAAATACAAGACAATTAATGTTGTAAACAATTCTTTATTGTAATATCAAAGCTTTACAAGGAATAAATTTTATTTAACCCATTTATATGGATGTAAGTTTTTGTCTCTTCGTTTTTGTTTTTGTTTTGTTCTTTTTGATGTTGCTGGAGATGACGTCAGGGGGGTGTCTGAAATATCTTTGGTCTTATATTCTCTTAACATACTCAAACGATTTTCATTTCTGATAATGCCTTCAGGAAACATTCATGTTTCCTAATGCTTTTGCGAAAAGCTGCCATCCCAGCAGGGTTGAAATTCTTTCGTTGACGTAGAGAATCGTTGACCAAATCAACAACATTTGTACCCGGAATGGGTCGTCCTTTAAATACCATCTGTCCTTTGGTCAGTCCATCCTATGAGGTCTTTATTCGCTTTAAGTTTCTTAACCAACCAAACTTGATTTCATTGTTACGGGTACACTTTCTAAAATGTCAGTTTCTATCTCTCCAGGCAACTCAGAGGGTTCTGTTTCAGCAGTCTTTTCTGTATTCGCTGGTTCTTCAGGTTTGTCATCAGCTGCGGGTGTCGATACGACGTTTACATGTACTGGTGTACTCATTCTTTTATCGTAATAATTCAGATAACGTTGAAGCGACTGATCGTACATTTTCACTTTCTCGTCTTGTGTTAAATCTTGACGTTTAAGAAGATTTTGCATTTCTGAATCTAGTTAATTCACCCTGCGCTGTTAAAGGAGTGACCAAGGGTTTCCTTCGATCTGTCATATGTTCTGGAACTAGTACAAATCTCCTGACGTGTTCCATTATTTGGTTTAAAAAACTCGCCAGTTGTTCAAGTACAGGAGCTAGGAGAAACGGTAGAAAACCTTCGCCTTCTTGTAGAATAACTTTCTTTCTTTTTCGTTACTGGATTACGTTTATCAGCAACAAACTTGATATGATCGTTATAAGGGGCTAGTTTCCTTGCTGTTTTCGGAGTAATCTTAATTGTTTCACACCACACGTTCAAAAGACACTGTCTAATGGCTTCTAATATATCGTCGTCGGCAGCTTTTATAATTTGCGTTTCGCAGTTGAGGATTACACTTTGCCAATACTTTTTAAAACATCGCAGTTCCTTCTTATACAAGCAGAACATGGGTGTCAGTCGGAAAGATCCCGGATCTTACTCGGATTTCATCGGGGCAGGTCGGAGTCAGATCGACAAACAAGTAGGAATATGGCTTTTTAGTCGCCATCTGATAGGCTTGCTGGAAAAACTTTGTGTTGCTGGGATACAGCTGTTTGGCCAGATGAATTACTTGACTAGCATCGCGGACATTTTTCGTGAGGACTAAGTAACTAGCGTTGAGAGAGATGGTACGGTGATCTTTGCTTTGATGAAATAAGTTTTGCACGATATAAATTACACTGAGATTCCCATGGTGCGATTTTTTCGTAAAAAGTTTAGCAATTTCAGCGTCTTTTTCTCCCATCATATCATCAATTATAAATAGATTATTCTTGTTTGGGGGTTAATGTTATCCAACATCGATTGGGGCAAACCTTGGACAAACTGAATCCCTGGAATTAAGGTTTCTATTTCGCCAAAACGTATCTTGATACTCTGTATAAAAATACACGATGTTTTCCGGAGGTGGGTCGATCATAATGCTAGCATAAACCAATAACTGTTTGACAAAAGTTGTTTTCCCACTTTTGGTGCCTCCAGAGACCAAGAGTCCAAACGGATGTGTCAGTTGTATCGAGTACGTTTTCTGACTCTCAGGGGTGAATGTAGTTGTCATAGGCAGTAAATGGGGCAGATGTTGTTACCCTATCAGTGATAGACCTTTTCTGATGAAAAGATCTCATATGGCGTAGACGATTACTTGATGTGGCGAATGATTTTTTGCAGACTTCACAAACGTAAGACATGTTCACCCAGTGACTGTCAATCATAAACTGATGTCACTCTTTCACGCAACTGCTTTTATAAGATTGAATCATCGAATCCTAAGATTGAATTCATTGAATCCTAAGATTTGAATCATTGAAATCGTAAGATTGAATCATTGAATCCTAAGATTGAATCATTGAATCCTAAGATTGAATCATTGAATCCTAAGATTGAATCATTGAATCCTAAGATTGAATCATTGAATCCTAAGATTGAATCATTGAATCCTAAGATTGAATCATTGAATCCTAAGATTGAATCATTGAATCCTAAGATTGAATCATTGAATCCTAAGATTGAATCATTGAATCCTAAGATTGAATCATTGAATCCTAAGATTGAATCATTGAATCCTAAGATTAAATCATTGAATCCTAAGACTGAATCCTAAGGGTTTTATATTCGCCCCGTTTGAATAATACATCATGTACCCTTGCTGATCCCCCAGGAGCCTATTTTAGCTCATGATCCATTTTTTTATAAAGAGAAAATATAGAACCATGAATGTAAGCGCGAGGGTGGCCGAATGGTCAAGGCGCTGGGTTTAAAGTCCCAGAAGACGTTGGTTCGAATCCCACACCTGGCAATCATTTTTCTTCAAAATAAGACAACAGACAGTGTTAATAAAAGATATATTATTAAATTTCCTATTTACAAGTACACAAAGTTAAAATTATTAATTAATAAGTTAAAATCTCTAAAACTATTTTACAGTTATTTACAGAACCCATGTGCAAAAATTAGTAACTGTACGGAATGGTGTTGAAATTATCTATAATTACCCGTTTTATTATACACTATTCTATAATCCTTGTGTTGTTGTTTTGTGATAACCTGCTTCGTGCGAGTGTCCCTAGTAATTTTGAACGGTATATCTACAGCAACTTTCGGTGGACCTGTGCTTTCCATATCACACAGGATATTAAGATACACGAGATCACACATAACATTAAAATTAATTTTCTCCAATGTTTGGAAATTTAAAGTTATACCTCGTATCTTACAACACGTTTTACCATTGTTCAATTCATACATTTCATAATTCTTAGGACCCCCAGAAACGAAAGTCGTGATATGACCACCATCTAGCTCGTCCGTCAATTCGCCCAAATAAACGCCGGTCTCCGGTTCCGGCTCTCCCGGTCTACTTAGGTAAATCACTGAGTCCGTGTCCGTAATAATAGCACTCTTTCTCCCAGTTGTTCCAACGTATTGTAAAGCTTTAGCCGAGCGTGAGCAGTTGTGAACGCAGCAATCACCACATTGGTCTTGGCATTCGGCTGGATGAAGTTGCCTTTGTACTCATATCGTAGCTCTACGACGTCGTCACTCACAAACGAGGCGTCCGTCACGTCAATCTCATCGGATGTCAACATGTCGAAATACACTTGCGGATCTGTAATAAGTTTTACTTGTGTCATGTTGGTTCTCTGCGCAAATTTTCCTGCAAACAAACAAAAAAAAAGATAACCGTATCAATACTCTGTTCAATTTAACTTACTTCCCCCATTTTTACCACTAAGTTTTTTTGAAGTATTACACTTACCCCAGAACGAGTTTAACATCAACTTCGCCAGTGCACGTAGGCCAGGGTTTTTCTCGATCTTGTTCCGATCCATCAGGATGCCTTCGCGTTGATAGTACTCGTCGATATACTGCTGCTTTTTCTCATCGTTGTCGCAACCCTCGGGGAAACCAGTGGATTCTTGCTTAATCTTTCAGGAATGTATCGATGTACTCGCTGAAGAGCTCGTTTGCTCTGTCTAGGGAAATGCCATACTTCGTGAACGTTAACCAAACGATAACCCTTCTCCAAACGCTTTCTCTAATTCATTGGTTACCATGTACCCTGAATTGCACGCTCCTGGTCTGTATGATTGCATGGCTCTTGGTTCAATCCGTCAGCAACAAGTTTGGCACAGCGGGAACATAAGCTTTCCGTGAGCACGATACGGTAGAACCGGATGGTAAAGACCACGTGGGGGGAGAACGGTACATTTAACCAAACCGAAATACTCTGTGATATCGCCAAAGTTCTCGGTGATAATCTCAGGATGGCCCACTGGATATGAACAGTACTTATTCGTCCATGGATAACAAACTTGTAAAGTCCACATAATGAATTTGCTCGTCTTGCTGGCATTGATGAAACAACTTCGCCGCGTTCGTGTCCGCCCCCCGTACAGTCCGTGTCTGGGTTTCGAGAGGCTCAGAAATTTCAAAATTATCGAAATACGTTTTCATGTCCGAGTTTGCTTCGAGTTGACGTTTCCAGTCGCACTCCCACATCTTCAATCACGTTGTAAACCTTGACGTTTTAGAAAACGCGTTTTCTCGAGCGTGCGCTGATGTAAATCTTGCATGGTTTGCTGACTGACGGGTTAACGGTGTCTCTGGCGTAACAAGAGACGCAACCGTGCCAGAAACACCCATGGAGCTCGTAGACGGTGTTTGGACTCTGCATGATACCCATCAAACACGGTACTGTCCGATACGTTGCTCGCCAAAATTGCGAGAGTGCCGAATGGAAATATCGTTGCATTGCGCGGTATACGCTAACCATTTTAGGGCAATAATCGATTGCTTATCATGGAGGTCTATAACCATGCGGTGGAATAACGGCAATTGTTTTTTCAACGAAGAAAGTTCTTTCGAAAGACTAAGTTGCATGCCGAGGCAATTGTGAGACAATCTTTAAACGGGTCGATATCAGTAACAGAACGAAACAGTTCGCGAAATTCTAGGCAACAACGTCGAAGGATGTCGACGTCCGATCGGCAATAATTCAGAATTTCCTCTTGAAAGTCGAAAACGTAGTTATTGGCTCTCTGATTATTATACCACTGGTAAAACTTGTCACGATCATCGGCAGGCATTCGTCTGGATCATAGAAGCTTGCGTCGGGTATAGGACCTTGGTAGTTTGGTTTGGTTTCGGTGTTGAAGTGATGTGGGGAAATAGCCCTTGGCAAGTTCGTTCAGACCAAACGTTTTCAGGAAAGCTCGCGAGCTTCATTGGGATAAAAGCATAGCGAATCGATAAACTTAATGTCTAATTCTGGAACGTTTAGTGTTAATATCTTTGCACCGTTCATAATAACTTCGGGTACCAAACCATTCTTATGGAGATATTGTAGGATGAAATACCCGTCATATTCCCTGGAAATTATGAGCCATCACTAGACTGTTCGAATTGTGGTCTTGAAATAACCATTCACAAAATTCGTCCCGTGTATTTGCACCGCTAAACACCCACTCTTGACCGCTTTCGTCGTGAACAACGCATAAATTCGAAGAAAAATAATTTATTGTAACCTCCCTCGCCTCCATCGTCTTCATTCTCGTCTCCCCCAACTTCCGCCTCATCATCTACTAAAATCATTCGTGTCCGATTGCCCTTCGCGAGTGGTTTTTCTTTTCTTTGCCGGTTGAATATAGCACTGGTGGTCTTTCAGGGACCACATACTCTTTGCCAAACTGTACACCGAACAAGACCGCAGTGATGTCTCTGAGGGTGTTGATTAGCTCGTTTCACCACCTGTTTGCAGTGTTGACATTTCACAACGGATGCACAAATTGAACGCTTTTCGCCCACGGTTGCTTTGTGCCTGTCGAAACAATCTTGGCTCTTGAAAAAATCGAGCGCAATCGTTGCAAAATACCCAGCTTGTAATCGGACAGTTTTGCGTGTAGCATAACTTGCACGTATCGCCGCAGAGGTGGTCTTCCACTTTATCGTACCCCTTCTTACATACGTGGCAGTACTTCTTACGAGCGAGGAAAGCTGGCATACTAGTAATTACATCATAGTGGTTATCGTGGGCGTAAAGATAAATACGCTTCGGTGCCTCAGGACCCGAGTAAATAAGAGCATTCAGATGTTCTTTCGAGACAATGTTTATCTGGTAATCGGTCAAATAGGCTTGAAACTTTTTCACTTCTTCGATTACCGCACTGTCCGAGTGGTACGCCGGCAGTTTCATGCAATTCGTTAGCAAGGTCACCTTGTAAAGCTCCCGAGACTCGCTTATGTATGGGTATCGTTCATCATTGTCAACTTTGGCTTTCGCGACGACGATGGCCCGACTAAGACATAGATCGTCTTTATTCTGAATACGAACGATACAGTGTTTCCGTGTAAGATATTTATCTAGGTTGGCAATCTTTCGCTTTCTTCCCGTTCCACCGTGCGGCATTTCGACATGAATGATATTGACAGTAATCGTATCATCTAACTTAAACGAATCATTCGACTGAATTACTCTTTCGATTTCGGCTAAGATTCTCTCGACGGTTAATCTTTCACGAGGCATAAATGCTAATGAAATGGGATATTCGAGTTGGGGAGAATGCATAATAAATCTAATTTGGTCATGCATAGCAATACCATCGGTTACGCGATCGAGTAGACTTTCAAACACGTTGTGTAATTGTCTCAGGATATCAGCGCAAACCTTGAAACTTGTAAATCGCCAAACTGAACACGATAATCAAGGCCCGTGGTCCTTAAACTTTTTCACGCGTACTTGCTTAACAGATTTTATCGTAAATAAACTGAACAGTCTTAGATCTCTTACTTGGTATTGATTCCGTACTTGGTATAGCGGTTCGTTTTCGGCTTCCTTCTCCGTTCTGGATAGATACCTCGGGTATCGACGGTTCACCAGAGACATCAGAAATATCCTCTAGTTCGGCCATAAATGAATCGTCGTTCCAATCCATTCTGAAGGATTCGTGTTGCTCGTTTCGACCAACCATCCATTAACGAGGGTATCGCCGGTTCGGGGGCCTGACCGCCGGGGATATCGTCCATCTCGGCCGTAAACGAATCATCGTTCCAATCTCGCTTGAAGGATTCGCGTTGCTCGTCCGACCAACCATCCCATTAACACCGTAGATATCCCACAACGTTCGTTCTCCAAATCACGCTCCAAGGCATTCGACAATATAGTAATACGTTGCAATAAGGCTGCTTCCTTATGCCTATCCTCGAAATCAAAGAGCCATTCCAGCGCCTCAATTTCTTCGACGGTTGTACAACCTTTGAGTACATCGATAAGATCCATTGCTGTCAATGAATACAAAACGTATATTAAACTCTGATAAAATACGCAAATAGTGAACGTCGTTAGGCAACATAAAACGAATAAGTGCAAAACATCTTACCTTAAAATCAGACAAAAAAATCTTCGAAAATATCTCCCAAGAAAACGCTATATCGCAAACAGTAAACTCCACAAGTAAAACACTTTAAGAAAAGTAGCAACTATAGGAAATCACTGAACTTATATAGCTTCATGCGCACTAATTATCCCAATCTTGCCCAATCATGTCCTATTATTCTGTTTACTCCGTTCGTCATGCGTGAGTCACGGTGCGTGAGTCATGCTGAATATTAATGAGGCGGCATCCCTTTGTTACGGTGGATGGGGGGGGGGGGGATATCTACTCAGCTAGACTTCTCCGACCTTTTAACATTGGACATAGCACACAAACCAACACACAAAACTTAGATCTAATTTCACGAAACACAAAGACAAGACGATTACAATCGATAGACACAACGCTATTTACAATGTTTCCTTGCCGTAACTGCTCACAACAATACATGGACAAACATCCAAAAAGATTGAGACACGACTAACAGAACATCAGAACGCTATAAACCGACATGACCATAATTCACTTCCTGCCAAACACTGCTGACGACAACGGACACACTTTTTGACTGGTCACGAACGAAAAATACTAGGACAGGCGACTACCAAACACGCGCGCGAATTTAAAGAAGCGTGGCACAGCATAGACAAACGTACATTAAACCGATACATCGACATTCCTACAACTATGGCAAGCCGTTTGTAGCAAAAATTCAATAGTAGTCTTTATTGCATTCAATAACTGATTTATAAAAAAATTAAAGAATATAAACTTCAATAACTTGTCATGTTCAATCATTAATTCAATGTTTAATCATTCATTCAATGTTCAATCATTCATTCATTCAATGTTCAATGAACACATTCAATGTTCAATGATTCATTCAATGTTCAATCATCAAGTTGAATTAATATGCCGTGAAGAAACCATAGATGTCAGCAAAGTAGAGACACATTTGATTGTGGTTGATAAAGCTTTAGGTCTGCTCAGAGAATTAAGGTTACAAAGTGTTGCCACGGCCGGTGATACAAATGATTTGGAACACCTTGAATCGCTTTCAGATGTTTTCGCAGATATCCTTTCTGGAATGCAGCAGCTTATATCAACATTGTCTTTTACTCCACCAACTGTTGCAGAAAATGATTGTTTGGTTGATGGACGAAATCCTACCCAAGTTGGGCGACCAAAATTTCACATAACATCTGAAGTCCTAGAAGACCTCCGAAGCCTAGGCTTTTCCTGGACAAAAATTGCTATGATGATGGGTGTCTCAAGATGGACTATCTCAAGAAGAGTTAGAGAGTATGGTTTGGAGAATATGCGTGGGTTTAGTCTGTTGTCTACTGAAGAGTTGGACAAACCTCATCAGAAACTACATAGACCACCATGGGACAACTTCTGGGCAAACTTATGTTATTGGCTACATTAAATCTCTAGGATACCGTGTGCAACGCAGCAGAGTAAGAGAATGCCTAGCAAGGCTAGATCCACGAAATACTGCACTGAGATGGGCTGTTACTGTATCCCGCAGAGTCTACAGTGTACCTTGGCCAAATTCCCTTTGGCACCTCGACGGCCATCATTCACTTATTAGATGGAAACTGGTAATCCATGGGTGTATTGATGGGTTTTCTAGGAGAATAATGTTTCTACAATGCAGTTCAAATAACTTAGCTGAGACTGTGTTGGCATTATTTGAGGAGGGCAATTGAAAATGATGGTGGTTTATGGCCTTCACGAAATCGTGTGGACCGAGGTGTGGAAAATGTTTTAGTTTGTGAGGCCATGGTAATGGCTAGAGGGGAGGGAAGAGGCAGTTTCATTCCTGGTCCTTCTACACATAATCAAAGAATCGAAAGGCTATGGAGAGATGTGTATAGGTGTGTCTGTCATATGTATTACAATATTTTTTACGGCATGGAAATGTCTGGACTTCTTTAATCCAGATGATGCAGTGCATTTGTTCACATTTGCATCTGGTTTAATCTTCCAAGGATCAATCGTGCTCTTATTGAATACAAGGAGGCATTCAACCATCATGCTGTCAGGACAGAGAACAACTGGAACTCCTTATCAGATGTGGCTCAATGGAATGATGCACGAAAGAAACCCTCTTGCCCGTGCTCAACTTGATGATGATGATCCTCATGATCTTGAATGTTATGGATATGATGCTCAAGGTCCATCACCCCTTGAAGACAATGGTGGTGTAGTTGTTTCGGAGGTGAGGCTGGAAAATAATGAAGAGATGCTTTCATTTGTCTTAGAACACGTAGATCCCCTTTCTCTGTCAAATGATATGGGAGTGGACATTTTTGTAAATGCTCTCCAAATTGTACAAGATAAAATAGGGAATTAAAAATGGACCAACCATTTGATGGCAATGCTTTCAAATTCCTGTGACTACATTCTCCATGCTGACCTTTCCCCCCCCCCTGGGCTTGGTTCCTGAAATTCCACCCCCACAAGAAAGCTGAAAAAGTGATTGTTTAACAAATAGATTCTATTTTGTCAAATTTATCTGTCTTGAGACATACAAATTCATCAGTATCCCTTTGATAGCCATTCTCCCTACCCTGGGGCCTGGGCATATGGTGAAGAACATTCAATAGAAATAAACAAGAATAATGTATGAGTTAATTCCAGCTGCAATCACCTCCCCCTTCCCCCCCACCCCTAGCCAACCCCCAGGAATTAGACTTCAAAAAATTTTGGTTCTTCTCCACTATGCTGGTAAATACATTGGTCAAATGTTGCACTTGTACAGTAGCTACAGCAAGTTCAAATTCATAGGTAAAGCAGCTTTTCAAATGTCCATTCTTCTCTTACTCAAATCTTAGTTTGCATCAAATGCCCACCCATACAGAGCACAATCTGAGTTATACTCCCGGGTATGCCAGGGGGGTGTCAGTTGGAACTGACTTGTACATATTATTTTGATAAACAATATTTAATAGACAATACTATAGCTCATTTTATTGTGTTAATATTAACTTTGTATAAAGTATATATATATATATATTATATATATATAATATATATATATATATATAAAGTTATAAGTTGGTTGTATAAAAAGTGCTTATAAAAAAGATAAACAATGCATAAATACCCAAAATGATAGCCTGTTTTCAGTGTTTGTATGCTAAAACTATAACATAGGTTAATCGAACACAACAAAAAAAACAAACTTCATAAAATTGTATCACTTCATTAGATGACATTGTGCAATACTGTTACGAATTTAAATAAGGCCAAAAATAACTGTTGCAAAATGCATAGTCATAAACCTCAAATAACTGATCTTCTGTTGGCAAAGATATATCATGTGAGCACATTGGAAGCTTCATGGCCTGGCTGCACGTATTTGCAGAAGGAATAAATGCCCATTTAGAGGAAGATGTGGCTGTCACAAATTGGATAGAAGGAGGCATAACAAAACCAAGAAGTGGCTCGTTATCAGTCCCTGTGCAGAACTGCAGAATATTTCCCAGGGTCACTCCAGCTCTTCTCCCACTAGCTACAGCACGAACATAACTTGAGAATGCTCTATAAGTGGTATTCTCATACTGGCGGCTATTGGACCCTTCTTCAGAAAAAGATGGCTTGAGGAGCACAAGTAATTTCTTGCGAGTCAACATGCTTGCGGTTTCTGGGACGAAGCAGCTTGAGGAAAACTGGTATCTCCTTTCCAATCTGAATGAGGCCAACTTTAGCAAATCCTTTTCGCAGGTTACCAATACACTGGGAAGGAGTTTCTGATATGAACAGTTCTTGGATGATTTCCTCAGGAAAAAAACGAGGAATACATCCATTCTGTAACATGCTAAGTCCCATTATTAATCCAACAGCTTCATAGTCTGCACTCATTATAATCTCGCAACCCTTGATCAAAGTATGTTGATTGAATCTCTCTCAGGACATAGCATAAAAAACTCTTTTCGAGGGCCACCTAAATCTGATGCGAGTTCACCATAAAATGAAACTTCCAAGGTAAGTCTTGGATTCTCCAGTGAACTGAACTCTTCAAATGCAGATTTCAAAACTTCATGCCTGTCTACATGAATTGAAGTTGGTTTCCCCTTCCACTGTATCTGTTGCTGAAATAATGTCAAGTGGGCGACCTTGTACAATGTATTTTCTGAGCGCACCTCAAAATTTCAATTGGATCAGAAATATTCTCTGTTATGCATTTCTTAATGCAGTCAGAGATGACCTGTTCAAAGCTACCTTGCACAAGGTTGTTAGTCCTTTCACCTGAGATTTCTGGCAGCTGGTTGGATTCATTGGAGGTGGTAAAACTCTCGTGGGGATTTTGTATTTCTTCTGGCCTTGTATTAACAGGCTCATTCAATCCTGAGTGGACTTGACATGGTATATTTGTCATTTCGACATCAGTTGAGGTGGGAGAGGAATTAAGGTACTGGTAGTGTAGATGGTGGAGGCATCAAATCTAAAAAAAAAAATATTCATGAAGTTTTAGAACAATATGTCATATAATGTAAAAACAAAAGAACATGGAAACTCACCAAAAAGATATTATAGACTAAAAAGAATAATTAATTGCCAGCTCAACTTGGAATTAGACATTATTTAGAACTAGCTAGGAAGAGACAGACAGTGTTCCTAAGGATGGTCAATACATGTACAGTATACCAAAAATACTGCTATTAAATCACATACATGTATTGGTTTGACATACAGTACCAATAGTTATAGACTGGAATTTTAATAGCAAAAAAGTGACAACTTTTGGTATTTTTTCATGGTTCCGTTAGATGGGATAATATGTTGACTACAAAGGCCCATAACTTAAACCAGTATACTGATATTGGTATAATTTTAGCTGTACTGTACATGTATACCAATATCAAATATTTCTTATACCCAACATCCCTAAGTATTTTCTGTTCTTAAATACTTCCTCACCACTGTCAGCCAATCAAAACTGAAGGAAATGGCCAGGATTCTGATTGCTCTAATTTATAAAAATAATTATTTTGTATAGGAAATAACACTGTTCAAGTGGTATTTACAGTAATTATGAATATTTCCCTAAGCACAATTGTGATTTTTCATTAATTCTCTGAGAACAACTGTTATTTCCTTTATACACTAATACCATTTCAATCAATTTTACGAGTTCCTGAATATGGACAAATAGATAAATATTTAATTTATTTGGAATTCATAGTTTACAAAATTTTACAAGACAGTGGAAAGGCGGATGTTTGTAAATTTTACAATCCAACATTCCAGATGTGTGGTATTTAGGCTGACTTGTACCAGTCATTAAATTAATAGGAGGGGGGTGGGTGGGGGGTTTGCAGGTGCAACAGAAAATATGAGGTTGGGAAATTTTAATGGTGGATTGTGGGAATCTAGGGAAATTACTGTACCACAATGTTGGTATTTAAAAAATGTAAGTTTAATACTAAAGTAATTAGCCAAAACAGGATGGGTAAAATTGATTGCAATGGTATTAATATAAAAATATTTACCAGCATAATAATAAAAAGATAATTTATTATTCATTTAAAATAGTTATTTTTTATTAGTGAAAATCCTGGGGGGGGGGGGGGGTTTGTAGGTGGAATTGACTCATAATAATTGTTTAAATAGGCCATTCTATATAAAACTTTTATATTTAATATGACTAAATTACTGAAATACCTTCCTCATCACTACTGCCATCCACAAACAAGCAATCAAGCCCATCTTTAACTTTTTACGTATATTGATCCTTGGCCAGCTAACAGCTTCACTTGCTGGTAATCAAAAGACTGGCAACTGACCGGTTTCGAAAGTTTCCTTCGGGTAGCTCGCAGGAATTCAAAATCGCTATCGCTAACCATACTGTATTTTGTTCTCGTTGCCTTGCCAATTGCAGAACGAATTTCTTCTTCTTTGCTTTGTGTTGTAATCTCGAATCAGTCCAACGAAGTTCAAACATTTTCGTCAGTGATGGCCCACTTTTCAGTTTTCATTAGTTACGTTTACTAAAACAAACTCGGAACGCCTTTTTGACAGGTACTTCCTCCTTTTTCTTTCGTTTTTTTGTGGTCTGGTTGTGGGCTGGTTCAGTTCGAGGTGTAGCTCTCAAACGTTCTCTTAGGCCAAGTCTTGAATATGTACCTTGGGATGCTGAACTTGTTATCATTGATCGCGCACGGGAAACTGCACTTTCCAATCTGACTACCAATCGCAGCAGACAATCCGATCCCTGACCCATGTCGACCAGATGGTTGTTGTCTCGTACTGGTTCGAGCGAACGGAGCTAGTTGACACCGTCGTCGGTTGATTATTATTAGCAGTGTTTCCGTCATCACGACGTGAATCCAGCACTGAATCCAACAGCGTTGACGCTTCCCTGAGGTGCTTTGCCAATTCACGTAAATTGTCTCCCATCTTTTAACAGCCAGAACAGAGATCAATGAGCCAAGTGGCCAGAACTAATATTCCAATATGGCGGATACAATTTTCGCGGGAAAGCTAGTTCCCCAGGACTAACCCGCAAGAGTGCCCGCGATGCAGGCTAGGCATTGAATGAATGATTGAAACATTGAATGTGATGATTGAACATTGAATGTGTTCATTGAACATTGAATGTGTTCATTGAACATTGAATGTGTTCATTGAACATTGAATGTGTTCATTGAACATTGAATGAATGATTGAAACATTGAATGTGTTCATTGAACATTGAATGAATCATTGAACATTGAATGTGATGATTGAACATTGAATGAATCATTGAACATTGAATGTGATGATTGAACATTGAATGAATCATTGAAACATTGAATGTGATGATTGAACATTGAATGAATCATTGAACATTGAATGTGTTCATTGAACATTGAAATGAATCATTGAACATTGAATGTGTTTCATTGAACATTGAATGAATCATTGAACATTGAATGAATCATTGAACATTGAATGTGTTCATTGAACATTGAATGAATGAATCATTGAACATTGAATGAATGATTGAACATTGAATTAATGATTGAACATGACAAGTTATTGAAGTTTATATTCTTTATTTTTTTATAAATCAGTTATTGAATGCAATAAAGACTACTATTGAATTTTGCTACAAACGGCTTGCCATATACAACCTACCTTCAATTAAAAACGTTCACTATAACAATCCTGAATCACACCCACCCTCCGTTCCTTCCGATCCGAAGAAATCCACCCGTCGAAACACTGGACACTCCACGACCACCATCAACTATACACAGACCTGGTTTAGCAACGCGTCCCATCACAACCAATCAAACGCCACCTATTCCTAACATCGCACCAATCAGACGCTCTCGTCGAATACAATATACGTGAGGAACAGCGCGAACATTCTAATACACCGTTAAACTTTTCTGAAGAACAATGAGAAGACTCGAGTTGAAAAAGTGAAAAGCTCAAAACTATATAAATTACTATATATTATATATTATAATATAATATATAATATAATATATTATATACTATATATAGATTATATATATATATATATATATATAATATATGGAAGTTTGAGCACTCTGGGCCCATGCGCACTTCACGCTATCTGAATGTACTTCACCGATGCTGTCCCACATGCGGTTGTCACCGACGATCGCATGTGTATAAGTAATTGATGAAATTCATTCAGATTATTCCAAGCTACACTGATGAGCTGTTGTACAGCGAAACATCGTGTCTGTAGATTGAACTATGTACGCTCCTTCACTTCGGTGTTGTTGAGCACTCTGTGAAGTTGCCGTGGGTGCCTATTAGCGATAATGCAACGCTCACTACCCTTGTGGAAGTTTGAGCACTCTGGGCCCATGCGCACTTCACGCTATCTGAATGTACTTCACCGATGCTGTCCCACATGCGGTTGTCACCGACGATCGCATGTGTATAAGTAATTGATGAAATTCATTCAGATTATTCCAAGCTACACTGATGAGCTGTTGTACAGCGAAACACCGTGTCTGTAGATTGAACTATATATATATATATATATATATATATATATAAATTATTATGACTATTTTCTGGAGTGGTTTATCGGAAGCTGCCGTTCCAGAGCGATAGAAAGCACGAGAGTTTTATAACCAAAAAATTAAAAGGCAAGTTTATAAAAATGAAATCTTAAGGTATTGGGTAACAGATAAATAGAAATGAAAATTATAGTTTATCTTAGCTGTAGTATATCTACAATCCTGGACAAAACTGTTGGGGCACTTTGCCGATTTGACGATTTTCGCATAGTGTTCCCAAGCACTTTTGTCCAGGATTGTCTGAAAATGACGAATTAAACAAAATCGAAGAAAAAAACAATTTGGTGGCGGCGATTCTGGCAGTTTGCTCGAAAATGACATAAATACGCTCCCACATGCATGAACAACAAATTGTTTGTGGGGTATAGAAGGTTTGGTGAATATGCAAATTAAATAGAGCTCTCGTGCGGGTGGTACCGGTGCGGGTGGGAACTCTGCAGAGACTCTGCTCCAGTGATCCCTTCCTCATTGAGGGGGTAAGGGGGAGCAGAGATGGGGGCTCTTTTATTAAACTGTATATATTTTGCAATGTTACAAAGTTAAAAAGCTGCGTTTTATTGAAAAATCATAAACTCGCCATTTTCAGACTGTCTGAAAATGACGAATTAAACAAAATCGAAGGAAAAAAAACAATTTGGGGGCGGCGATTCTGCGCAGTTTGCTCGAAAATGACATAAATACGCTCCCACATGCATGAACAACAAATTGTTTGTGGGGTATAGAAGGTTTGGTGAATATGCAAATTAAATAGAGCTCTCGTGCGGGTGGTACCGGTGCGGGTGGGAACTCTGCAGAGACTCTGCTCCAGTGATCCCTTCCTCATTGAGGGGGTAAGGGGGAGCAGAGATGGGGGCTCTTTTATTAAACTGTATATATTTTGCAATGTTACAAAGTTAAAAAGCTGCGTTTTATTGAAAAAATCATAAAACTCGCCATTTTCAGACTGTCTGAAAATGACGAATTAAACAAAATCGAAGAAAAAAAACAATTTGGGGGCGGCGATTCTGCGCAGTTTGCTCGAAAATGACATAAATACGCTCCCACATGCATGAACAACAAATTGTTTGTGGGGTATAGAAGGTTTGGTGAATATGCAAATTAAATAGAGCTCTCGTGCGGGTGGTACCGGTGCGGGTGGGAACTCTGCAGAGACTCTGCTCCAGTGATCCCTTCCCCATTGAAGGGGTAAGGGGGAGCAGAGATGGGGGCTCTTTTATTAAACTGTATATATTTTGCAATGTTACAAAGTTAAAAAGCTGCGTTTTATTGAAAAATCATAAACTCGCCATTTTCAGACTGTCTGAAAATGACGAATTAAACAAAATCGAAGAAAAAAACAATTTGGGGGCGGCGATTCTGCGCAGTTTGCTCGAAAATGACATAAATACGCTCCCACATGCATGAACAACAAATTGTTTGTGGGGTATAGAAGGTTTGGTGAATATGCAAATTAAATAGAGCTCTCGTGCGGGTGGTACCGGTGCGGGTGGGAACTCTGCAGAGACTCTGCTCCAGTGATCCCTTCCCCATTGAGGGGGTAAGGGGGAGCAGAGATGGGGGCTCTTTTATTAAACTGTATATATTTTGCAATGTTACAAAGTTAAAAAGCTGCGTTTTATTGAAAAATCATAAACTCGCCATTTTCAGACTGTCTGAAAATGACGAATTAAACAAAATCGAAGAAAAAAACAATTTGGGGGCGGCGATTCTGCGCAGTTTGCTCGAAAATGACATAAATACGCTCCCACATGCATGAACAACAAATTGTTTGTGGGGTATAGAAGGTTTGGTGAATATGCAAATTAAATAGAGCTCTCGTGCGGGTGGTACCGGTGCGGGTGGGAACTCTGCAGAGACTCTGCTCCAGTGATCCCTTCCTCATTGAGGGGGTAAGGGGGAGCAGAGATGGGGGCTCTTTTATTAAACTGTATATATTTTGCAATGTTACAAAGTTAAAAAGCTGCGTTTTATTGAAAAATCATAAACTCGCCATTTTCAGACTGTCTGAAAATGACGAATTAAACAAAATCGAAGAAAAAAACAATTTGGGGGCGGCGATTCTGCGCAGTTTGCTCGAAAATGACATAAATACGCTCCCACATGCATGAACAACAAATTGTTTGTGGGGTATAGAAGGTTTGGTGAATATGCAAATTAAATAGAGCTCTCGTGCGGGTGGGAACTCTGCAGAGACTCTGCTCCAGTGATCCCTTCCCCATTGAGGGGGTAAGGGGGAGCAGAGATGGGGGCTCTTTTATTAAACTGTATATATTTTGCAATGTTACAAAGTTAAAAAGCTGCGTTTTATTGAAAAATCATAAACTCGCCATTTTCAGACTGTCTGAAAATGACGAATTAAACAAAATCGAAGAAAAAAACAATTTGGGGGCGGCGATTCTGCGCAGTTTGCTCGAAAATGACATAAATACGCTCCCACATGCATGAACAACAAATTGTTTGTGGGGTATAGAAGGTTTGGTGAATATGCAAATTAAATAGAGCTCTCGTGCGGGTGGTACCAGTGCGGGTGGGAACTCTGCAGAGACTCTGCTCCAGTGATCCCTTCCTCATTGAGGGGGTAAGGGGGAGCAGAGATGGGGGCTCTTTTATTAAACTGTATATATTTTGCAATGTTACAAAGTTAAAAAGCTGCGTTTTATTGAAAAATCATAAACTCGCCATTTTCAGACTGTCTGAAAATGACGAATTAAACAAAATCGAAGAAAAAAACAATTTGGGGGCGGCGATTCTGCGCAGTTTGCTCGAAAATGACATAAATACGCTCCCACATGCATGAACAACAAATTGTTTGTGGGGTATAGAAGGTTTGGTGAATATGCAAATTAAATAGAGCTCTCGTGCGGGTGGTACCGGTGCGGGTGGGAACTCTGCAGAGACTCTGCTCCAGTGATCCCTTCCCCATTGAGGGGGTAAGGGGGAGCAGAGATGGGGGCTCTTTTATTAAACTGTATATATTTTGCAATGTTACAAAGTTAAAAAGCTGCGTTTTATTGAAAAATCATAAACTCGCCATTTTCAGACTGTCTGAAAATGACGAATTAAACTGAATCGAAGAAAAAAACAATTTGGTGGCGGCGATTCTGCGCAGTTTGCTCGAAAATGACATAAATACGCTCCCACATGCATGAACAACAAATTGTTTGTGGGGTATAGAAGGTTTGGTGAATATGCAAATTAAATAGAGCTCTCGTGCGGGTGGTACCGGTGCGGGTGGGAACTCTGCAGAGACTCTGCTCCAGTGATCCCTTCCTCATTGAGGGGTAAGGGGGAGCAGAGATGGGGGCTCTTTTATTAAACTGTATATATTTTGCAATGTTACAAAGTTAAAAAGCTGCGTTTTATTGAAAAATCATAAACTCGCCATTTTCAGACTGTCTGAAAATGACGAATTAAACAAAATCGAAGAAAAAAACAATTTGGGGGCGGCGATTCTGCGCAGTTTGCTCGAAAATGACATAAATACGCTCCCACATGCATGAACAACAAATTGTTTGTGGGGTATAGAAGGTTTGGTGAATATGCAAATTAAATAGAGCTCTCGTGCGGGTGGTACCGGTGCGGGTGGGAACTCTGCAGAGACTCTGCTCCAGTGATCCCTTCCCCATTGAGGGGGTAAGGGGAAGCAGAGATGGGGGCTCTTTTATTAAACTGTATATATTTTGCAATGTTACAAAGTTAAAAAGCTGCGTTTTATTGAAAAATCATAAACTCGCCATTTTCAGACTGTCTGAAAATGACGAATTAAACAAAATCGAAGAAAAAAAACAATTTGGGGGCGGCGATTCTGCGCAGTTTGCTCGAAAATGACATAAATACGCTCCCACATGCATGAACAACAAATTGTTTGTGGGGTATAGAAGGTTTGGTGAATATGCAAATTAAATAGAGCTCTCGTGCGGGTGGTACCGGTGCGGGTGGGAACTCTGCAGAGACTCTGCTCCAGTGATCCCTTCCCCATTGAGGGGGTAAGGGGGAGCAGAGATGGGGGCTCTTTTATTAAACTGTATATATTTTGCAATGTTACAAAGTTAAAAAGCTGCGTTTTATTGAAAAATCATAAACTCGCCATTTTCAGACTGTCTGAAAATGACGAATTAAACAAAATCGAAGAAAAAAACAATTTGGTGGCGGCGATTCTGCGCAGTTTGCTCGAAAATGACATAAATACGCTCCCACATGCATGAACAACAAATTGTTTGTGGGGTATAGAAGGTTTGGTGAATATGCAAATTAAATAGAGCTCTCGTGCGGGTGGTACCGGTGCGGGTGGGAACTCTGCAGAGACTCTGCTCCAGTGATCCCTTCCCCATTGAGGGGGTAAGGGGGAGCAGAGATGGGGGCTCTTTTATTAAACTGTATATATTTTGCAATGTTACAAAGTTAAAAAGCTGCGTTTTATTGAAAAAATCATAAACTCGCCATTTTCAGACTGTCTGAAAATGACGAATTAAACAAAATCGAAGAAAAAAACAATTTGGTGGCGGCGATTCTGCGCAGTTTGCTCGAAAATGACATAAATACGCTCCCACATGCATGAACAACAAATTGTTTGTGGGGTATAGAAGGTTTGGTGAATATGCAAATTAAATAGAGCTCTCGTGCGGGTGGTACCAGTGCGGGTGGGAACTCTGCAGAGACTCTGCTCCAGTGATCCCTTCCTCATTGAGGGGGTAAGGGGGAGCAGAGATGGGGGCTCTTTTATTAAACTGTATATATTTTGCAATGTTACAAAGTTAAAAAGCTGCGTTTTATTGAAAAATCATAAACTCGCCATTTTCAGACTGTCTGAAAATGACGAATTAAACAAAATCGAAGAAAAAAACAATTTGGGGGCGGCGATTCTGCGCAGTTTGCTCGAAAATGACATAAATACGCTCCCACATGCATGAACAACAAATTGTTTGTGGGGTATAGAAGGTTTGGTGAATATGCAAATTAAATAGAGCTCTCGTGCGGGTGGTACCGGTGCGGGTGGGAACTCTGCAGAGACTCTGCTCCAGTTATCCCTTCCTCATTGAGGGGGTAAGGGGGAGCAGAGATGGGGGCTCTTTTATTAAACTGTATATATTTTGCAATGTTACAAAGTTAAAAAGCTGCGTTTTATTGAAAAATCATAAACTCGCCATTTTCAGACTGTCTGAAAATGACGAATTAAACAAAATCGAAGAAAAAAACAATTTGGGGGCGGCGATTCTGCGCTGTTTGCTCGAAAATGACATAAATACGCTCCCACATGCATGAACAACAAATTGTTTGTGGGGTATAGAAGGTTTGGTGAATATGCAAATTAAATAGAGCTCTCGTGCGGGTGGTACCAGTGCGGGTGGGAACTCTGCAGAGACTCTGCTCCAGTGATCCCTTCCTCATTGAGGGGGTAAGGGGGAGCAGAGATGGGGGCTCTTTTATTAAACTGTATATATTTTGCAATGTTACAAAGTTAAAAAGCTGCGTTTTATTGAAAAATCATAAACTCGCCATTTTCAGACTGTCTGAAAATGACGAATTAAACAAAATCGAAGAAAAAAACAATTTGGGGGCGGCGATTCTGCGCAGTTTGCTCGAAAATGACATAAATACGCTCCCACATGCATGAACAACAAATTGTTTGTGGGGTATAGAAGGTTTGGTGAATATGCAAATTAAATAGAGCTCTCGTGCGGGTGGTACCGGTGCGGGTGGGAACTCTGCAGAGACTCTGCTCCAGTGATCCCTTCCCCATTGAGGGGGTAAGGGGGAGCAGAGATGGGGGCTCTTTTATTAAACTATATATTTTGCAATGTTACAAAGTTAAAAAGCTGCGTTTTATTGAAAAATCATAAACTCGCGATTTTCAGACTGTCTGAAAATGACGAATTAAACAAAATCGAAGAAAAAAACAATTTGGGGGCGGCGATTCTGCGCAGTTTGCTCGAAAATGACATAAATACGCTCCCACATGCATGAACAACAAATTGTTTGTGGGGTATAGAAGGTTTGGTGAATATGCAAATTAAATAGAGCTCTCGTGCGGGTGGTACCGGTGCGGGTGGGAACTCTGCAGAGACTCTGCTCCAGTGATCCCTTCCCCATTGAGGGGGTAAGGGGGAGCAGAGATGGGGGCTCTTTTATTAAACTGTATATATTTTGCAATGTTACAAAGTTAAAAAGCTGCGTTTTATTGAAAAATCATAAACTCGCCATTTTCAGACTGTCTGAAAATGACGAATTAAACAAAATCGAAGAAAAAAAACAATTTGGGGGCGGCGATTCTGCGCAGTTTGCTCGAAAATGACATAAATACGCTCCCACATGCATGAACAACAAATTGTTTGTGGGGTATAGAAGGTTTGGTGAATATGCAAATTAAATAGAGCTCTCGTGCGGGTGGTACCGGTGCGGGTGGGAACTCTGCAGAGACTCTGCTCCAGTGATCCCTTCCCCATTGAGGGGGTAAGGGGGAGCAGAGATGGGGGCTCTTTTATTAAACTATATATTTTGCAATGTTACAAAGTTAAAAAGCTGCGTTTTATTGAAAAATCATAAACTCGCCATTTTCAGACTGTCTGAAAATGACGAATTAAACTGAATCGAAGAAAAAAACAATTTGGTGGCGGCGATTCTGCGCAGTTTGCTCGAAAATGACATAAATACGCTCCCACATGCATGAACAACAAATTGTTTGTGGGGTATAGAAGGTTTGGTGAATATGCAAATTAAATAGAGCTCTCGTGCGGGTGGTACCGGTGCGGGTGGGAACTCTGCAGAGACTCTGCTCCAGTGATCCCTTCCTCATTGAGGGGGTAAGGGGGAGCAGAGATGGGGGCTCTTTTATTAAACTGTATATATTTTGCAATGTTACAAAGTTAAAAAGCTGCGTTTTATTGAAAAATCATAAACTCGCCATTTTCAGACTGTCTGAAAATGACGAATTAAACAAAATCGAAGAAAAAAACAATTTGGGGGCGGCGATTCTGCGCAGTTTGCTCGAAAATGACATAAATACGCTCCCACATGCATGAACAACAAATTGTTTGTGGGGTATAGAAGGTTTGGTGAATATGCAAATTAAATAGAGCTCTCGTGCGGGTGGTACCGGTGCGGGTGGGAACTCTGCAGAGACTCTGCTCCAGTGATCCCTTCCCCATTGAGGGGGTAAGGGGGAGCAGAGATGGGGGCTCTTTTATTAAACTGTATATATTTTGCAATGTTACAAAGTTAAAAAGCTGCGTTTTATTGAAAAATCATAAACTCGCCATTTTCAGACTGTCTGAAAATGACGAATTAAACAAAATCGAAGAAAAAAAACAATTTGGGGGCGGCGATTCCGCGCAGTTTGCTCGAAAATGACATAAATACGCTCCCACATGCATGAACAACAAATTGTTTGTGGGGTATAGAAGGTTTGGTGAATATGCAAATTAAATAGAGCTCTCGTGCGGGTGGTACCGGTGCGGGTGGGAACTCTGCAGAGACTCTGCTCCAGTGATCCCTTCCCCATTGAGGGGGTAAGGGGGAGCAGAGATGGGGGCTCTTTTATTAAACTGTATATATTTTTCAATGTTACAAAGTTAAAAAGCTGCGTTTTATTGAAAAATCATAAACTCGCCATTTTCAGACTGTCTGAAAAGGACGAATTAAACAGAATCGAAGAAAAAAACAATTTGGTGGCGGCGATTCTGCGCAGTTTGCTCGAAAATGACATAAATACGCTCCCACATGCATGAACAACAAATTGTTTGTGGGGTATAGAAGGTTTGGTGAATATGCAAATTAAATAGAGCTCTCGTGCGGGTGGTACCGGTGCGGGTGGGAACTCTGCAGAGACTCTGCTCCAGTGATCCCTTCCCCATTGAGGGGGTAAGGGGGAGCAGAGATGGGGGCTCTTTTATTAAACTGTATATATTTTGCAATGTTACAAAGTTAAAAAGCTGCGTTTTATTGAAAAATCATAAACTCGCCATTTTCAGACTGTCTGAAAATGACGAATTAAACAGAATCGAAGAAAAAAACAATTTGGTGGCGGCGATTCTGCGCAGTTTGCTCGAAAATGACATAAATACGCTCCCACATGCATGAACAACAAATTGTTTGTGGGGTATAGAAGGTTTGGTGAATATGCAAATTAAATAGAGCTCTCGTGCGGGTGGTACCGGTGCGGGTGGGAACTCTGCAGAGACTCTGCTCCAGTGATCCCTTCCTCATTGAGGGGGTAAGGGGGAGCAGAGATGGGGGCTCTTTTATTAAACTGTATATATTTTGCAATGTTACAAAGTTAAAAAGCTGCGTTTTATTGAAAAATCATAAACTCGCCATTTTCAGACTGTCTGAAAATGACGAATTAAACAAAATCGAAGAAAAAAACAATTTGGGGGCGGCGATTCTGCGCAGTTTGCTCGAAAATGACATAAATACGCTCCCACATGCATGAACAACAAATTGTTTGTGGGGTATAGAAGGTTTGGTGAATATGCAAATTAAATAGAGCTCTCGTGCGGGTGGTACCGGTGCGGGTGGGAACTCTGCAGAGACTCTGCTCCAGTGATCCCTTCCCCATTGAGGGGGTAAGGGGGAGCAGAGATGGGGGCTCTTTTATTAAACTGTATATATTTTGCAATGTTACAAAGTTAAAAAGCTGCGTTTTATTGAAAAATCATAAACTCGCCATTTTCAGACTGTCTGAAAATGACGAATTAAACAAAATCGAAGAAAAAAACAATTTGGTGGCGGCGATTCTGCGCAGTTTGCTCGAAAATGACATAAATACGCTCCCACATGCATGAACAACAAATTGTTTGTGGGGTATAGAAGGTTTGGTGAATATGCAAATTAAATAGAGCTCTCGTGCGGGTGGTACCGGTGCGGGTGGGAACTCTGCAGAGACTCTGCTCCAGTGATCCCTTCCCCATTGAGGGGGTAAGGGGGAGCAGAGATGGGGGCTCTTTTATTAAACTGTATATATTTTGCAATGTTACAAAGTTAAAAAGCTGCGTTTTATTGAAAAATCATAAACTCGCCATTTTCAGACTGTCTGAAAATGACGAATTAAACAAAATCGAAGAAAAAAACAATTTGGTGGCGGCGATTCTGCGCAGTTTGCTCGAAAATGACATAAATACGCTCCCACATGCATGAACAACAAATTGTTTGTGGGGTATAGAAGGTTTGGTGAATATGCAAATTAAATAGAGCTCTCGTGCGGGTGGTACCGGTGCGGGTGGGAACTCTGCAGAGACTCTGCTCCAGTGATCCCTTCCCCATTGAGGGGGTAAGGGGGAGCAGAGATGGGGGCTCTTTTATTAAACTGTATATATTTTGCAATGTTACAAAGTTAAAAAGCTGCGTTTTATTGAAAAATCATAAACTCGCCATTTTCAGACTGTCTGAAAATGACGAATTAAACAGAATCGAAGAAAAAAAACAATTTGGTGGCGGCGATTCTGCGCAGTTTGCTCGAAAATGACATAAATACGCTCCCACATGCATGAACAACAAATTGTTTGTGGGGTATAGAAGGTTTGGTGAATATGCAAATTAAATAGAGCTCTCGTGCGGGTGGTACCGGTGCGGGTGGGAACTCTGCAGAGACTCTGCTCCAGTGATCCCTTCCCCATTGAGGGGGTAAGGGGGAGCAGAGATGGGGGCTCTTTTATTAAACTGTATATATTTTGCAATGTTACAAAGTTAAAAAGCTGCGTTTTATTGAAAAATCATAAACTCGCCATTTTCAGACTGTCTGAAAATGACGAATTAAACAGAATCGAAGAAAAAAACAATTTGGTGGCGGCGATTCTGCGCAGTTTGCTCGAAAATGACATAAATACGCTCCCACATGCATGAACAACAAATTGTTTGTGGGGTATAGAAGGTTTGGTGAATATGCAAATTAAATAGAGCTCTCGTGCGGGTGGTACCGGTGCGGGTGGGAACTCTGCAGAGACTCTGCTCCAGTGATCCCTTCCCCATTGAGGGGGTAAGGGGAAGCAGAGATGGGGGCTCTTTTATTAAATTGTATATATTTTGCAATGTTACAAAGTTAAAAAGCTGCGTTTTATTGAAAAATCATAAACTCGCCATTTTCAGACTGTCTGAAAATGACGAATTAAACAAAATCGAAGAAAAAAACAATTTGGGGGCGGCGATTCTGCGCAGTTTGCTCGAAAATGACATAAATACGCTCCCACATGCATGAACAACAAATTGTTTGTGGGGTATAGAAGGTTTGGTGAATATGCAAATTAAATAGAGCTCTCGTGCGGGTGGTACCGGTGCGGGTGGGAACTCTGCAGAGACTCTGCTCCAGTGATCCCTTCCCCATTGAGGGGGTAAGGGGGAGCAGAGATGGGGGCTCTTTTATTGAACTGTATATATTTTGCAATGTTACAAAGTTAAAAAGCTGCGTTTTATTGAAAAATCATAAACTCGCCATTTTCAGACTGTCTGAAAATGACGAATTAAACAAAATCGAAGAAAAAAACAATTTGGTGGCGGCGATTCTGCGCAGTTTGCTCGAAAATGACATAAATACGCTCCCACATGCATGAACAACAAATTGTTTGTGGGGTATAGAAGGTTTGGTGAATATGCAAATTAAATAGAGCTCTCGTGCGGGTGGTACCGGTGCGGGTGGGAACTCTGCAGAGACTCTGCTCCAGTGATCCCTTCCCCATTGAGGGGGTAAGGGGGAGCAGAGATGGGGGCTCTTTTATTAAACTGTATATATTTTGCAATGTTACAAAGTTAAAAAGCTGCGTTTTATTGAAAAATCATAAACTCGCCATTTTCAGACTGTCTGAAAATGACGAATTAAACAAAATCGAAGAAAAAAACAATTTGGTGGCGGCGATTCTGCGCAGTTTGCTCGAAAATGACATAAATACGCTCCCACATGCATGAACAACAAATTGTTTGTGGGGTATAGAAGGTTTGGTGAATATGCAAATTAAATAGAGCTCTCGTGCGGGTGGTACCGGTGCGGGTGGGAACTCTGCAGAGACTCTGCTCCAGTGATCCCTTCCCCATTGAGGGGGTAAGGGGGAGCAGAGATGGGGGCTCTTTTATTAAACTGTATATATTTTGCAATGTTACAAAGTTAAAAAGCTGCGTTTTATTGAAAAATCATAAACTCGCCATTTTCAGACTGTCTGAAAATGACGAATTAAACAGAATCGAAGAAAAAAACAATTTGGTGGCGGCGATTCTGCGCAGTTTGCTCGAAAATGACATAAATACGCTCCCACATGCATGAACAACAAATTGTTTGTGGGGTATAGAAGGTTTGGTGAATATGCAAATTAAATAGAGCTCTCGTGCGGGTGGTACCGGTGCGGGTGGGAACTCTGCAGAGACTCTGCTCCAGTGATCCCTTCCTCATTGAGGGGGTAAGGGGAAGCAGAGATGGGGGCTCTTTTATTAAACTGTATATATTTTGCAATGTTACAAAGTTAAAAAGCTGCGTTTTATTGAAAAATCATAAACTCGCCATTTTCAGACTGTCTGAAAATGACGAATTAAACAAAATCGAAGAAAAAAACAATTTGGGGGCGGCGATTCTGCGCAGTTTGCTCGAAAATGACATAAATACGCTCCCACATGCATGAACAACAAATTGTTTGTGGGGTATAGAAGGTTTGGTGAATATGCAAATTAAATAGAGCTCTCGTGCGGGTGGTACCGGTGCGGGTGGGAACTCTGCAGAGACTCTGCTCCAGTGATCCCTTCCCCATTGACGGGGTAAGGGGGAGCAGAGATGGGGGCTCTTTTATTAAACTGTATATATTTTGCAATGTTACAAAGTTAAAAAGCTGCGTTTTATTGAAAAATCATAAACTCGCCATTTTCAGACTGTCTGAAAATGACGAATTAAACAGAATCGAAGAAAAAAACAATTTGGTGGCGGCGATTCTGCGCAGTTTGCTCGAAAATGACATAAATACGCTCCCACATGCATGAACAACAAATTGTTTGTGGGGTATAGAAGGTTTGGTGAATATGCAAATTAAATAGAGCTCTCGTGCGGGTGGTACCGGTGCGGGTGGGAACTCTGCAGAGACTGTGCTCCAGTGATCCCTTCCCCATTGAGGGGGTAAGGGGGAGCAGAGATGGGGGCTCTTTTATTAAACTGTATATATTTAGCAATGTTACAAACTTAAAAAGCTGCGTTTTATTGAAAAATCATAAACTCGCCATTTTCAGACTGTCTGAAAATGACGAATTAAACAAAATCGAAGAAAAACACAATTTGGGGGCGGCGATTCTGCGCAGTTTGCTCGAAAATGACATAAATACGCTCCCACATGCAGGAACAACAAATTGTTTGTGGGGTATAGAAGGTTTGGTGAATATGCAAATTAAATAGAGCTCTCGTGCGGGTGGTACCGGTGCGGGTGGGAACTCTGCAGAGACTCTGCTCCAGTGATCCCTTCCCCATTGAGGGGGTAAGGGGGAGCAGAGATGGGGGCTCTTTTATTAAACTGTATATATTTTGCAATGTTACAAAGTTAAAAAGCTGCGTTTTATTGAAAAATCATAAACTCGCCATTTTCAGACTGTCTGAAAATGACGAATTAAACAGAATCGAAGAAAAAAACAATTTGGTGGCGGCGATTCTGCGCAGTTTGCTCGAAAATGACATAAATACGCTCCCACATGCATGAACAACAAATTGTTTGTGGGGTATAGAAGGTTTGGTGAATATGCAAATTAAATAGAGCTCTCGTGCGGGTGGTACCGGTGCGGGTGGGAACTCTGCAGAGACTCTGCTCCAGTGATCCCTTCCCCATTGAGGGGGTAAGGGGGAGCAGAGATGGGGGCTCTTTTATTAAACTGTATATATTTTGCAATGTTACAAAGTTAAAAAGCTGCGTTTTATTGAAAAATCATAAACTCGCCATTTTCAGACTGTCTGAAAATGACGAATTAAACAAAATCGAAGAAAAAAACAATTTGGTGGCGGCGATTCTGCGCAGTTTGCTCGAAAATGACATAAATACGCTCCCACATGCATGAACAACAAATTGTTTGTGGGGTATAGAAGGTTTGGTGAATATGCAAATTAAATAGAGCTCTCGTGCGGGTGGTACCGGTGCGGGTGGGAACTCTGCAGAGACTCTGCTCCAGTGATCCCTTCCCCATTGAGGGGGTAAGGGGGAGCAGAGATGGGGGCTCTTTTATTAAACTGTATATATTTTGCAATGTTACAAAGTTAAAAAGCTGCGTTTTATTGAAAAATCATAAACTCGCCATTTTCAGACTGTCTGAAAATGACGAATTAAACAGAATCGAAGAAAAAAACAATTTGGTGGCGGCGATTCTGCGCAGTTTGCTCGAAAATGACATAAATACGCTCCCACATGCATGAACAACAAATAGTTTGTGGGGTATAGAAGGTTTGGTGAATATGCAAATTAAATAGAGCTCTCGTGCGGGTGGTACCGTGCGGGTGGGAACTCTGCAGAGACTCTGCTCCAGTGATCCCTTCCCCATTGAGGGGGTAAGGGGAGCAGAGATGGGGGCTCTTTTATTAAACTGTATATATTTTGCAATGTTACAAAGTTAAAAAGCTGCGTTTTATTGAAAAATCATAAACTCGCCATTTTCAGACTGTCTGAAAATGACGAATTAAACAAAATCGAAGAAAAAAACAATTTGGGGGCGGCGATTCTGCGCAGTTTGCTCGAAAATGACATAAAATACGCTCCCACATGCATGAACAACAAATTGTTTGTGGGGTATAGAAGGTTTGGTGAATATGCAAATTAAATAGAGCTCTCGTGCGGGTGGTACCGGTGCGGGTGGGAACTCTGCAGAGACTCTGCTCCAGTGATCCCTTCCCCATTGAGGGGGTAAGGGGGAGCAGAGATGGGGGCTCTTTTATTAAACTGTATATATTTTGCAATGTTACAAAGTTAAAAAGCTGCGTTTTATTGAAAAATCATAAACTCGCCATTTTCAGACTGTCTGAAAATGACGAATTAAACAAAATCGAAGAAAAAAAACAATTTGGGGGCGGCGATTCTGCGCAGTTTGCTCGAAAATGACATAAATACGCTCCCACATGCATGAACAACAAATTGTTTGTGGGGTATAGAAGGTTTGGTGAATATGCAAATTAAATAGAGCTCTCGTGCGGGTGGTACCGGTGCGGGTGGGAACTCTGCAGAGACTCTGCTCCAGTGATCCCTTCCCCATTGAGGGGGTAAGGGGGAGCAGAGATGGGGGCTCTTTTATTAAACTGTATATATTTTGCAATGTTACAAAGTTAAAAAGCTGCGTTTTATTGAAAAATCATAAACTCGCCATTTTCAGACTGTCTGAAAATGACGAATTAAACAAAATCGAAGAAAAAAAACAATTTGGGGGCGGCGATTCTGCGCAGTTTGCTCGAAAATGACATAAATACGCTCCCACATGCATGAACAACAAATTGTTTGTGGGGTATAGAAGGTTTGGTGAATATGCAAATTAAATAGAGCTCTCGTGCGGGTGGTACCGGTGCGGGTGGGAACTCTGCAGAGACTCTGCTCCAGTGATCCCTTCCCCATTGAGGGGGTAAGGGGGAGCAGAGATGGGGGCTCTTTTATTAAACTGTATATATTTTGCAATGTTACAAAGTTAAAAAGCTGCGTTTTATTGAAAAATCATAAACTCGCCATTTTCAGACTGTCTGAAAATGACGAATTAAACAAAATCGAAGAAAAAAACAATTTGGGGGCGGCGATTCTGCGCAGTTTGCTCGAAAATGACATAAATACGCTCCCACATGCATGAACAACAAATTGTTTGTGGGGTATAGAAGGTTTGGTGAATATGCAAATTAAATAGAGCTCTCGTGCGGGTGGTACCGGTGCGGGTGGGAACTCTGCAGAGACTCTGCTCCAGTGATCCCTTCCCCATTGAGGGGGTAAGGGGGAGCAGAGATGGGGGCTCTTTTATTAAACTGTATATATTTTGCAATGTTACAAAGTTAAAAAGCTGCGTTTTATTGAAAAATCATAAACTCGCAATTTTCAGACTGTCTGAAAATGACGAATTAAACAAAATCGAAGAAAAAAACAATTTGGGGGCGGCGATTCTGCGCAGTTTGCTCGAAAATGACATAAATACGCTCCCACATGCATGAACAACAAATTGTTTGTGGGGTATAGAAGGTTTGGTGAATATGCAAATTAAATAGAGCTCTCGTGCGGGTGGTACCGGTGCGGGTGGGAACTCTGCAGAGACTCTGCTCCAGTGATCCCTTCCCCATTGAGGGGGTAAGGGGGAGCAGAGATGGGGGCTCTTTTATTAAACTGTATATATTTTGCAATGTTACAAAGTTAAAAAGCTGCGTTTTATTGAAAAATCATAAACTCGCCATTTTCAGACTGTCTGAAAATGACGAATTAAACAAAATCGAAGAAAAAAACAATTTGGGGGCGGCGATTCTGCGCAGTTTGCTCGAAAATGACATAAATACGCTCCCACATGCATGAACAACAAATTGTTTGTGGGGTATAGAAGGTTTGGTGAATATGCAAATTAAATAGAGCTCTCGTGCGGGTGGTACCGGTGCGGGTGGGAACTCTGCAGAGACTCTGCTCCAGTGATCCCTTCCCCATTGAGGGGGTAAGGGGGAGCAGAGATGGGGGCTCTTTTATTAAACTGTATATATTTTGCAATGTTACAAAGTTAAAAAGCTGCGTTTTATTGAAAAATCATAAACTCGCCATTTTCAGACTGTCTGAAAATGACGAATTAAACAAAATCGAAGAAAAAAAACAATTTGGTGGGCGGCGATTCTGCGCAGTTTGCTCGAAAATGACATAAATACGCTCCCACATGCATGAACAACAAATTGTTTGTGGGGTATAGAAGGTTTGGTGAATATGCAAATTAAATAGAGCTCTCGTGCGGGTGGTACCGGTGCGGGTGGGAACTCTGCAGAGACTCTGCTCCAGTGATCCCTTCCCCATTGAGGGGATAAGGGGGAGCAGAGATGGGGGCTCTTTTATTAAACTGTATATATTTTGCAATGTTACAAAGTTAAAAAGCTGCGTTTTATTGAAAAATCATAAACTCGCCATTTTCAGACTGTCTGAAAATGACGAATTAAACAAAATCGAAGAAAAAAACAATTTGGGGGCGGCGATTCTGCGCAGTTTGCTCGAAAATGACATAAATACGCTCCCACATGCATGAACAACAAATTGTTTGTGGGGTATAGAAGGTTTGGTGAATATGCAAATTAAATAGAGCTCTCGTGTGGGTGGTACCGGTGCGGGTGGGAAGTCTGCAGAGACTCTACTCCAGTGATCCCTTCCCCATTGAGGGGGTAAGGGGGAGCAGAGATGGGGGCTCTTTTATTAAACTGTATATATTTTGCAATGTTACAAAGTTAAAAAGCTGCGTTTTATTGAAAAATCATAAACTCGCAATTTTCAGACAATCCTGGACAAAACTGTTGGGCCACTTTGCCGATTTTGACGATTTTCGCATAGTGTCCCAAGCACTTTTGTCCAGGATTGTAGGTTGGTCCGCGAACTCGATAACCATACGCTGAAAATGTGTAGTACTCGATCAAACTTTATACGAAAATTCTCGATCAATTTTAATACATGTGTTATTTATTAAATTGTGCTGAAAAATGTTGCTCAAGTGCTGTAAATCAAAGAACAAAGAAAGTTGATAAAGCCAACTTGCAAGTGAAAGGTAAACATGCTGTGTTTTACATCTTTATCGAAGTTGTCATTTAGCTGAACTGACTTGTGTCTGTAAATGCTGTATGTAAGCAGTATTTTGCTTTATTTTTGCTTGTATTGTATATTATTGTACTGATGTCTTGCACTAAAATTCGATGTTATTAAACAGTTTATATATTACTGTACTTTCATCAAGTGTGTGTTATTGTTTGGGTACACCAATATGGCCCAACCATTTCAATGTTTTGGTTCACCAGTATGACCACCATCTCAATGTTTTGGTACACCAGTATGGCCACCATTTCAATGTTTTGGTACACCAGTATGGCTAGCACTTAAATATTTTGGTACACCAGTATGGCCACCATGTCAATGTTTTGGTACACCAGTATGACAACCATTTCAATGTTTTGGTACACCAGTATGGCCACCATTTCAATGTTTTGGTACACCAGTATGGCCAGCATTTCAATGTTTTGGTACACCAGTATGGCCACCATCTCATTGTTTTGGTTCACCAGTATGGCCACCATCTCAATGTTTTGGTACACCAGTATGCCACCATTTCAATGTTTTGGTACACCAGTATGCCACCATTTCGATGTTTTGGTACACCAGTATGGCCAGCATTTCAATGTTTTGGTACACCAGTATGGCCACCATCTCATTGTTTTGGTACACCAGTATGACCACCATTTCAATGTTTTGGTACAGCAGTTTAACTTTTGAAATAAAGCTATATTATGCTAATTTAGCACAAATTAGCCTTTCTCTTTGCTAAACCATTTCTTGGCACACTACACAGCAGTGGTCTCAAACAAAGATGTCAGAGTAGTCGGACTGTCAGCGAATCAAGGTGTATTAAAAATAATTGGAAACTTTAAACTGAAGGAGTGAAGGACGTCAGAGAACAGTCATGTTTAATAATTGCGAAACCGAGGTTTGGCCGAGTTGTCTCCAGATGATCAGTGGTTGTCTCTTTTGAACGAAGCTTTTATTGACATTTTATCGATGTTTTTGAATATTTGAAAGACATTTCACTGTTTCTCAGTTGTTTACTTGTTTTTACTTGCATTGTTTATTGTGGTGCCAGTTTATACAAAATAAACACAATCCTATGGTACATGCATTTTAATACTAGTTTATACTATTCATCGTCTATTCACAAATTGTGTTTTGAGATCTGGTTGTTTTAGATTTTTTATCATGCAGTCAAAGTTTCAAATTGTCAATGGGCGTTGTTTGTGATCACTAATTGTAATGAAGTTAATCAGGTGATTTTAAAGAATGACTGAACGAGGGAATTGTATAATCCCAATCTGAAACTGAATCAATGTTTTGCCCGACCCGGGGGAGGGAGGGCATACCTGGGGGCATTTGACATTTTCAATTTTTTTGTGTCGATAAGCCCACTGCAGAGCACCCACCACCTGGTAGGCAATTTTTGTCAAATTTTCCCCTGTCTTGAGTTAGAGCACAACATGTTTTTGTTTAGATATTAGTTTAGATTATTTTCTTGCATATTAAGAAATTATGTGTTCAGTCTGGTTAGCCGACTATAATATACTGTTATTTACTGCCAAAATCAGACTCTTCGACCCTTTTCAATAAAATTTCAGCTACCACAAAGTTAAAAAACAAAAGTCTGATTGAAAAGTAAACAAGAGTTCAAACATGTATTATTCGCATGACAAAAAGTAGCGTCCATAGCAGGCGTTCTGTTCTGGAGGAGAGGGTACCTGCCTCCCTTAATCCCTACCCCTCTCAACCCTCTCCCCCAGAACAGAACGATATATAGCATGAGCAGTGCTGTTGATAATGCTAAACATTGCGGCCTTTAAAATGAATGACTTCAGATATTGTTATGTGAGATCTGTGAACACCATCTAAACAGTTTATTAACAATAACTAAAATATTAAAGTGTAATATGTACACAAAATGTCACAATAACATACATATAGTTCGAGATATAGTTAAAGCAATGTCATGATGGCTCTGTATATGAATGCTATATTGTCCCAATCTAGGTTGTCCATGCATGTAAGGGACCGTTCATTATTTATCGGAGGGGGGGGATGGGTGAGAAAATGGGGGCACCTGAAATTTGTGCTACTTCTTTTGGGGGGACCCTGAAATAATTTATAAATTCTTAAGGGGGGGGGGGCATAAAGTTTTTGTATTAAACAAGGATAAGAGTCTTTGATGATCAACATTATTATACAAACAAACATTTCTCGTTCAGAAAAGCCTTTAATTGGAATTATTTTGTGTTGTTTTGTAAAATGTAAAGTAAAAGTAAACCATAAGGCTCAGGTATTTAGATCCTGGTTGTGACTTACCATCCTTGGTGTATTGTGTTGGTGTATTGTGTTGGTGTATTGTGTTGGTGTATTGTGTTGGTGAATAGTAGTGGAGAATGGTTAATAGTTTAAGGTTTAAGGTGTTAGGGTAATAATTATGATTGAGATTAAGGAGAAGGTTAAGGTGACAATTGGTTTAATGTGCGGGTCGGGTGGGAATTAAGGTTGGGGTTAAGAAGGTTATATTTAGGGTTAAGGTTAGGTTTAGGGTTAATGGGGTAATTGAATTTTGAGGTTTTATAGGTAGGGTGGGTGGGGTTAGTTTTAAGATTAATGTCAGGATTTGAAGGGTTGGGGGGGGGGCACTGAAATTATGTCAAGTAAAAATAGGGGGGCTACCAAATTTTTAAACTTTGCTTGGGGGGTACCTGAAAAAAAAAAAAGAAAGTTTGGGCTACTCGGGCTACTGGGCAAATGCCCATTGCCCAGTAGCCCGAGTTAACGCCTAGCGGGCGTCTTGTTAATGGTAGATCTGAAGTGATAATTGTGATACTGGAATTAATATACATACGACATTTTGAAGATGATACAGTTTGTCGTACAGTTTGGACAGAACGTTGCTTTTAAACTACGCAACACAAATAGAATAGATGTACTCAACCGTTAGGAAGCCTGACCCATTGGAAAAACGTCTTGATTATTTATTAAATACTGTACCCTGTTGAAAGACTCTCCTTCTCGAGCACACATCTTATCAAACACAGTCTTTAATTATTTATTTCCTAATTAATAACATTTCAATCAGTTTTCCTCATTCCTGATTGGCTAATGACATCTGTATTAATTTTAAATCGTTTTACTAGCGACATTAGGCGTCAACTACCAAATTAAAAATTAAAACTAAAAGTCAGGATTAAAACATTAAATAGAAAGTAAGAGTTTTTTAATTCCAAACTAAAAAAACAATGGTGAGTTTTACACTTTTTACCACAAATGCATGGACAAATCTGCTAAAAGTTGAGCGGGATGGCTGTACTTTTACGAGTTATTTTCCAATCAATGTATGCCCAACATAGGCATCGGATGACAGATCGTAACGATCGGTGAAAGAGCATTGGAGATCGTACATACCGTGCCATCTGTATTCAGATGGTCACGGACCGACATCACGTGATACAGATGGTAGACACTTAGTAATATACGTTGCTCTCAGATATTGCATGTATGATAGTGCAGGTGATTCAGATGGTACGGATCGTGCCATTTGTATTCGGATGGCGTGCCATCTTTATTCGGATGGTCACGGACCGACATCACATGATACAGATGGTTGACACTTAGTAATATACGCTGCTCTCAAGTTGGAGCAAAAGTGGAACAGCTTTGGCTTTTGATCAAGGCGTTCTTGCACGTTGTTGGTATATTTTGAAACTGACTGGCTCACTTTGTAGTTTTACAGTGATGAGATGTAGCTCACAACTTTCTTGATGTAACAAGACGCCTGATCAGACAAACAAGAAACATTGCGCCAAATCGCCTTAATATAACACTTAAAAGAACCGTTTCATCTTTGTCTTGCCTTGCCTTGCCTTGCCTTGCCTTGCCTTGCCTTGTCTTGTCTTGTCACCGGGGGGTCGACAAGCTATCGTGGGAGTTTTCAGACTGAATTACAGGTGTAATACTCAGGCTGTACACAGGCTAGGGTATTCTTGTAGGAGGTATGTCTTGTAGTGAGATAGTATAGTTTCCTTTCTTAATCATTTACCCATATTTCTGTAGGATTTTGAAGAACGTGTGGACAGCCTAGTAGATGACTGTGATCTTTGGAAAGAACAAAAGGAAATGAGGCATTCTGATAGTGTTACAGTTGGTGAGTCTGCTTATGGAGAAAGCAGTAAAGAGCAAAACTCGGTAGATAACCTGGAGCAAGAAGGATATGACAGCGAGAAAGCTGAGGTGAGGATTAGACAAAGCCTATATAGAAAAACAGGAATTAACATAACATATTTTCACTTTCACTTCATATAGTAGTTTTATTTCTTCATTTGATTGTTTTATTTTAAAATTCGATGACTGCTGTTAAAAAAAATTAAGAGACTGTCTCTGCAAAAGTGGACGAGGTCCAGTCAAAATTTTACAAAAAATCAATTTCGCCAGAATTTTATTTAGCAAGTATAAAAATGTGTCATTTCCGTCAACTTTAACAGCGAAAAAGTCCGTGAAGATGAAATTTTAGGAAAATAAGATATATTACAAATCTTCTCAATGGTCCAAATATCCAAATCAGCACATTACTTCCCTTATTATCATGTGAATTTTCGATGAATAAATTGTATCTTATTCCCCAAAATTTTACTGTGAGGCCAAAGTGGCAAATATTGGACAGGTAGACATTTAAAAAAAATTAAGACAAATATATTTTAGATGTTGTTTTAGGGGGGGGGGTTGAAATTCTTGTGTTTACTCTTCGGCTAAGTAAATTTTATTTACTTGTTTTTCTTGCAGGATGCTTCTAAAATAGTTTGGGGGAAGATTGAAGCGCTGAAGGAGTCGATTGAGGAAAATAGTGGCAGTGATGATGAATCTAGCCAAGAAAGTTGGAAACCCTCAAAAAGTGATCAATCGGAGGATTCGGATGAATTAGAAGAATTGGAGGAACTGGAAGAATTGGATTCCCCCAAAAACGGCGACAAAAAAAATAGGAAAAGAAAGAGAGAAGAGTGCAGTGGGAAGAAAGCCAAGAAACAAAAGGTTACGAAGATGTTAGGAAGTGAAACTGTAGAAAAACCGAAGCGTACAGATCAAAAGAAAGAAGGCAGTATATCGAAAGATGGCTCGGGGGGATTTGGTCAGGGAAGGCGCAAGGTTTCTTGCCCTCTTTCTTCCTTGGTGCAAGTCCAACGAAATTGTTCATTTGCCACGGCATATGCGCAATGTTCATAAGTGGACGAAAGAAGCGGCTAAGAAGGCTCTTGGCAAATTTAACCTAAGAAAAAAGAAGTCTCCAAGGAAAGACACATCAGATAAGAAGAAAGACTATCACCGGCGTCATCGTTGCCCTATCAGCAAGTGCCACTCCATCGTTTTTCGGCTGCCTGCTCATTTACAAAAGGTACATAAATTGAGCAAAGCTGATCAGGCTTATTCCGAGGCTATGGCAAGTGCTACATGTGTCCCAGACAAGAAACACAGCATGGTCCGTTGGAAGGAGGATTTCTTACAGAAAACGCCAGCTGGGTTACACGAGTCAGATCATTATGCGGGTGAATCAAGGGACGACACCGGGAGCTTGTGGCACGAAGATGAAAAAGACGAAGAACAACCATGTCCGGAAACTTCTGGAAGTTCCATGGAGGACAAAACTACGGATAAATTTGCTGCCCATCCTGTTCTCGTAAAATTTGAATGTTGGCTGCAATCACCTGACAGAGGGAGAAGAGATGAAAAAACTGTTAAGCAACACAGCGCCCAATTGCGGAACATGCTAATGGCAATTGATGATTCGGGTGACATCAATTTGCTTTTAGATGTGAACTTGGTTAGACAGGTTTTTTTTTAAACCTACATAGAGAGCAAGAAGTACGAGGTGGGGACAATCAAGTCGTACATCATGAGTCTACGCCATTACTTTTCTTTCCTTCTTTCGGATAGGCCTAATGAAGTTGACTTCAATGTTGAGGATGTCACCGCTTCAAGAGAAAAGATGCGTTTGTGGTCAACATCATACAAGAGAGAGTCTTGTACCCGAAGGTGGAAAAAACTCGAAGAGGACATGGGAAATTTATTAACCGCAGAGAACATTCAAAGCTTTGAGAAAAGTGAAGCAGCTCGGGAAGCTGTCAAGCTAATCGGCCAATATTCGGACCCTACGGAAACTACGCCTGTTACGCAAGCTGCGTACACTTTGGTGCGAGATTTTCTCTTCGTTCAAATCTTTATTGATAATGCCAACAGACCTGGGGTCTTGTCGTCCATGAAGATGAACGAATTCAATAAGATGCGGGAAGAAGGTGAGGAATATATCGTAGCCGTAATGAACCACAAGACTGTGCATATTCATGGGCCGGCCTATATCGTGCTCAGTAAGAAATTAAAGGCATGGGTGTCCATTTTCGTTGAAGTGATGCGACCTGCGGTTACCACCTCAAAAACTGGCTCTGTATTTTTGTCCTGGAGTGCGCACAGTATGACGTCTGGGCAGATCAATAAAGCTGTGCAGTCTGTCTTTAAAAAAGCAGAAGTTTCCGTCAGAGTGACATCGACATCATTCCG
>JAWNZC010000454.1:0-80000 GCA_035771165.1 Paragorgia papillata | reverse complement strand
CTCTCTCACTCTCTCACTCTCTCACTCTCTCACTCTCTCACTCTCTCACTCTCTCACTCTCTCACTCTCTCACTCTCTCACTCTCTCACTCTCTCACTCTCTCACTCTCTCACTCTCTCACTCTCTCACTCTCTCACTCTCTCACTCTCTCACTCTCTCACTCTCTCACTCTCTCACTCTCTCACTCTCTCACTCTCTCACTCTCTCACTCTCTCACTCTCTCACTCTCTCACTCTCTCACTCTCTCACTCTCTCACTCTCTCACTCTCTCACTCTCTCACTCTCTCACTCTCTCACTCTCTCACTCTCTCACTCTCTCACTCTCTCACTCTCTCACTCTCTCACTCTCTCACTCTCTCACTCTCTCACTCTCTCACTCTCTCAATCTCTCAATCTCTCAATCTCTCAATCTCTCAATCTCTCTCTCTCAATCTCTCTCTCTCTCTCTCTCTCTCTCTCTCTCTCTCTCTCTCTCTCTCTATATATATATATATATATATATATATATATATACATATAATACACGTCACCTTTACTCAAAACATTAAAGGCATGTACATCTTGTTTACCAATACAAACGAATAATGTATAGTATATCTTAAAGGAATGTAAAGGTATCGATAATATTGCTTTACTCTATCTTTACGATAAGGCTTAAACGTCCCAATACAAACAAATAATGTAAATATTAAAGGTATGTAAAGGTATCGATAATGTTGCTTTACTCTATCTTTAAGATAATGTGTAAACGTAACATTTTTCCCCTTTACACTGTCTTTACCTCATGATATTATAGGCTCCACTATTCTGCAAAAATCAGCATATATTAAAGGTTGGTAAAGGTATCTTCACCAACTTTAATATTCCAGTTTACACGCCGGGCATAAAAGGAGCAAAAACGTCATGTATGACATTCGTTTTGGACAGCGGTATCCCCGTGTAACACTCCAAATATTCAAAGATGGCGGCACGTTTCAGTGTGGACGATGTAATCGAGCAAGTGTGTATGGATGAAAATATACCAAACGGGATCGATATAGTCGAGGGAAAAAAAGTTGATTGTGAAAGAGATAATAAGAGAAGGTTAGCGGAGTGGATGGGGAAATTTGAAGGTGGTAAAGGCTTTAATGAAGCTTTGTTCGCTAAAACAGCTGAGGATATGTTATTGCCATTGGTTAGCGTATGCCAAATGAAAGACTCCGATATGAAAGTTCCACATATCTCTCAAATTTTGCTTTCTTCGACTGTCAACGCCGCTGTAATTTTCAGATCCGAAAGCCAGATATGGCTCCAACGTATCCACCGAAGGTTGGTGGGGAAGAAAAGTATACGAAGGCCATACTATGGTGAAATTCGCAGGGATATACCGGTGGAAATGTTTCTCATCTTGGCTCGATCGCTAAATATTTCTAAATTTAGAGAGCCCTACTGTTATGTAGCAGGAAACAAGAAAGGGAAGGTGATTTCTTTTACGTTTCTTCCGCTCTTAAAACAATTTCTTAGCTGGCTTTCTGGAAAGAGTGTGAAAGAAGTCGCCCATTGCTTCGAAAGAACACTGAGTGGCCGTCGCAAAGATCACAAAACAAAAGTATTGGTTTCTCCGATGAAGGATTTTGGACTCACATATAGCTTTGCAAAGGGACAGCTTATCGTTTCGTTCAATTATGGTGAATGGAATGCGTATGGATTCCCTCAGCACAACTGTCTAATATAGAATCTGATACATCTGACAAATTTAGAGATGATATGAAATGGTAACATTATTTTCCGACTGATGGCACGCGCACATTTGATAACAAAACTTGTTTATCTAAGAAAGAACAGAATTTTCTTTGCCCAATTGTTGAAAATATAGATAATTTTATTTAAAAATACAACTTTTTAAAATAAGTTATTGGTTCTCAAAACATGTTATGTATGAGTCAAGTCTAACTGCGATTATGCCCCTGGGCTAACCCACACACACTGTAGGCGGGTTTTTGACTTTAACTAAAATTTACGGTGGGATATTAGACCATGTTTTTTACCCAAATAGTGGAGAATTTGAAAAGTCAAATTCCCAAGAGCCAGCCATGATGACATGATCGCAGTTGGAACTGACTCGACCAACATTACGTTATTTAAAAATACAAGATGTTTAAAAACATTTTACCAGTACATTGGGTAACAGACTATTAAAAAAAGTCACAAAGCTGTCTTTTGTAAAGTCAACAACTGCTTATATATTAGTCAACGAAAGTTCATCCAGTAATTACATGTAGCTGGTATTATCTATTACCAGAGCATATTTCTTACTACATAAATATTTCTAGTTGCAATTGTAATGACTTATTAATTAATCCAGCTATTAGGAAAAGGTAAATAAAACCAGGGCTCGCTTGTTCCGAAGGTGAGTAGCTGGCCTTAATCCAGAAATAGCAGAAATTTTGTGGACGGAATTTATGTATAGCCAGGCACAAATGTTTCTACTTTTCCTTTCAGACAACTAGAACATACCAAAATAAACAGCCATTAAATTTTAACCTAGGCTTAATTAGTCACTAATTGCCTTTTGAACAACCGGCGCCAGTAGCATAGTATCTGAAGTTGGATTCAGTGCATTTATTGTGCGATCGACATCTATTTTCTTTTGTGTTAACGCTTTACAGCCTAAGACCTTCCCATATGCTGAATAAAATCGTCTGGTGTTAGCCAGAATAAATTCTGAAAGTGGTCAATGGACTATAAAGGGTTAACTCTTATGGGCCCTCAGCTGGAATTAATCCAGTTGAGAGCTCATACAACAAAAGAAAGCAATTGAAAAAAGTTGCCCACAATATATAAAAGTACTACATTGGAGGTGGGGACCAGGTGACAGAAAGAGTTATTATGAATGGCATGGTGACTTGTGAGACAGGGTCATATCCTACCTGCTCATTGCGATATCCATTGCTATATATAGGGCTATCCCTATTTAGTCATTGGAACAGTTGAAACTGTTGGTCAAGATACTACACTGCCAATCAAAAAGAACTACTCAATCGTTACGGAAATATGGAAATGACAATATAAACTAGTATTACATAGAAAGGTTTTTCCTAAAACCTAGTCATAAATGGCTATAACACCATAAAAAATTGTGGCACAAGCCTTCCAATTTATTGAAATTTATTTTTTAGGCAACTGATTAAGCAAAGTTCATTGCTAAAAGCAATTACACAACTCTAACTAAATGGCTAAGCAAATTGAACTTGAGCAGTTCTTTTTGACCGGCAGTGTAATTAAAATATCAAAATATTATGAAATATTATAGTAATATTATACCAGTAAGAAAAACTGTGCAATTTCCATCCATGATAATATCAACTTTCTTATATCTGCAAACAAAGTAATTATAACACTCATTCCTACCCCAAGTGAGGTTTTCCACAGAGATGATTAATTTTGTAATTTGAGGAAATGGGGCTCTAGGAGAGAGCACTTAAAATACTTTTAGCAAAATCTTGATGAGTATGTATTGCTTGCTATAACAGATTTAATGTTACACTACTTTTGGTTGCATGGCTGTTGTGTGCCACATTTTCTTAACCACACATTTTTTGTGGTTAAACATTGTTAAAATCTCATGTATAAAAAAAATTACAGTGAGTCATTCTAACCTATTGACAACTAAAATGTCGTCTCTTGCAGAGTAAAATTATCTGACGTTAGACATAGTAAGATATAAAGATGGCTGTTTTTTTGGCCTGTTTAGCCATGTCAATGGGCTAAGAAGGAAGATGGGAAAATAGTGCTCTTCCAACATCTGATGTGGCTGTATAACTCGATCTACACTAGCATGCCAAACCGTGAACCATTTCTTAAATTAGGACGCGGAATTAACAATTGTAGCAAATAACAGCATATACATGCAGTACTGTACTAAATACAGTACTTAACAATTTAAGTTTTATTACAAGCTTTCCTAACTTTATTAAGAATATCGTCCCTCAGTTTGTGAAGGCAAAATGTGCACCCAGACATTTGTGGACCTTTTTCCATCCCACAATAGCAATAATTTGGGTTTTCAGTGGCACGTTTTGGGATATAACGCAAGGGTACAGATGAGGGTTTGGTAATGTTATACCCCTTTTCCCTCAACCACAAAAGGGATATATACTCATGACGAAATACTTGTTCCCATCTATTCCAGTAACTGGTGTTGTGAGAGTATCGGGCTATGGAAATGTTTTTTGCTTCTCTGCCTTCCATAGAATTAAGTGCAAGACCCATGCCATATTTTTTCTTCATTTCCCTTGTGTGGGCTGGAACTATATTACCCAAAGTCCACACGGTTGGGTGGTGAGAAAAGAAAAGGCAATTGACAGTAAATAATGTCTTACAAGTACACTCAACTTCTACTAGTTGCTCATCAGTGATTTCAATTCGACTGAATAAAGAGACACAATTTCGCAAGGTAAGACAGAAATAGGCAAGTATGTGTAAGGTAAAATGTTCCTAAGTGCCTTGTTGCGCTGAAGGTTCCACAACATCTATAAGAAACATGAAATTATGCAAAAATCCCATGGATTCCTTCCCTGTAAATCGATAATCGAATTGCTTCCCTTCAGCTTGTGTTTCATTGAACCACCTTACAATTTTGTTGCTAAGTCTGGAAAGGTGACATTTGGTTTTCATTGTAGTCACATACCTGGCCAAGGGAGAACTGGCTGGAATCTCAGAAAAATTTTTTGATTGAATCTGACAGACAGGAAATGGCAATTACCTCAACCAGAAGGTAACGATGGGCAAGAGCACATGCATTATTTTTTAAATGCAACGGATCAACATGAATCCGGTCAATAATGGGGACCTAAAGGTGGAACAAACTCTTGCCTGCTTTTCAACTTTGCAATTAATGATGTGATTTTAGATCTCTTGGTGCGATCTGTCAATTTTTGTTCAGAAAGTTTTTTCTTTAAGCCTTCAACACTTTTGATGACATTCAGTCTAACAGAATACTTCCAAGGTTGCCATGTATCACTCGCTTTATTTCCAAAAGACCCATTAATTTCCTTTGAATTATCATCACAAACATTTGCAAATGAGGAGAAATATTTAGCACTATTACTGAGCTCCCCACTTATGAAAGCTATAATTTTCATATCGTTTGGAAGCTCAGCTATGCGAAATTTTACATTAACAGTTACCTGTCCTTCAGACCCATTATACTTACAAGGAAAAACATGTTGTTCAATATTTTGAATATCAGCCAGAAGCAGTTTGATATACCTCTGTACTGGGGTACAATTTTCAGTACAGTTTGCCCTAAAAAGTAAATAGTTTTCATTACTACTCAAAATCCCGCGTCCTATATTCAAAAATCCCACTAACCATGCACATGCTGTGTCGTCCTTCCCAAAAGGAGCCCCATCACCACCCAAAGTTACAAAAAAGGTATATTCTTCCCCAGACCAAGTCAGAGTGTGACCACTATGCCCATATAAATAAAACTCTGCAAGACTAACCAACAGCTCCTTCAAACTACGATAACAACCACAAACTTTATCATCTTCATCAAGACCATTGCAAAGAGTATTGTAAACACTGTGGATATTACCCAAAGGTATCGACTTAATAAATGGCATAAGCTTGTTATAGGGTACAAGCCGAGGAATGGGGCATTCATGGATGGAAAGGCGGACACGATACTCATTGCTACTACTGGTCTTATAGCAACTATCCTTGTAAATTTTGCGGTATTTTCGTTTACCAGCTATGCCACCACAATAGTAAACACTAATGCTTCTTATCATATTTTCATCCGAAGACTCATAATGGCTTAGATTTCTCTTATATATAGTGGGCATTACATGCTTGTTGAATTTTCTGTTGACAGACATTACATCGATTAAAAGATTTGGGCTACACTTGCTTAATGCTGTGTCTACTAAACCAACGGCTCCTGGTACTGAACTTTCCTGACTACCACCATGAATTTCTTGAGAAACCATAAAGGTTTCATTCCTTCTTTTCCTTGCAGATACTGGTTTTAATGTTATTTTTCCATTCTCAAAACCAGTTGGAGTCTTCTTTCTATTCTGTACTGCCTTTTCTGACAAATGACTAGCTCGACATTTGCTATCTGACTGTGTTAGCTCTTGCTCTACATCTCTAACAGCTTCTACCTTACTAACTATATTCTCCACCTACATCACAAAACAAACAAACAAATGATATGTAGTTTCCAATGAAGGCAAGGAATGCTTGAAACTTAAAAGGATAAATCTGCGCGGAATGCGCGCATTACATGTATATATACAGCACGACTTTCAATACAAAGTGTCTTACCTTTGCATCGAGCTTTCTAAGCTTTTCTTCCAATCCATGCGATAGTTTTCTCCTCTTCGCCAACATATTTTCGCGTTCAGCTATTTCCGTTTGGATTTGCATAATTTGTCCACTGCTCATCACCTTTCTCTCCTCCATCTGCTTTCTCTGTGTCATATACGCGCCAACCTTAAAGCGCGGCATCGCTAGGCCGATGTGTATTAACCGTAGGTCCTTTAATAAATCATTTGAATGAACAATCCAAAGGGAAATCCACCAAACAAAAAACAAGACCATGTAGGCAAAGCTTCAAGCCATTCAGAAAAGGAGAAATTGGTTTCAAACAAGCAGTGTTGTAAAAGATAAAACAAGCCTGAAAATTGTCTCCTTACAATCCAAAATGACAGAATCGAAACTACGCAAATTTTTGCTCGCTCGCGATGAAGAATCATATATGCGATGTTGCTCAAATTTGGTATCAAAATGGAGCTCAAGACAAGCTACGTAGAGTGCACGTAGTCGATTTTAGCACGAAATTAACCGATCGTCTTCCGACTACGAAGAAAACTAGCTTCGCGGACACTCGTAAATTCGCACCCAAGTCCCTATATTTGAAGCTCGGCCAAGATGGCGGAATTGCCACGGAAGCACCTGCGTTTTTCGCGCCTTTTATGCCCGGCGTGTTATATGCATGTAAAGGCACCAATAATGGTAATTTAATATCCCTTTAATGTAAACCTGTAATTTCGTCCTGTGTAGCTATTAAGAACCTCAGGCTGAAATTAAGAATTTATTTATCTAAAAATATATAAGAATATAAGAACCTATCACAGGCTGATTTGGTAAAATGTAGGTTCTTGTTACCGGGTTTTTACTGTTCCTGTATAGTTTTGTGTTTGAAGTCTTGACGAACTGGTGATAACAAGACGGGTGTTATATTTATTGATCAAGTTTTATTCTGTTATTTTCTATCTTTGAACATAGTTTGAGGTACCACGTGAATTTCCGTAACTTTTGGAATTGTTGTAATTACTATTTTGATTACGTCATCATATGACGTCACTGCTCCGCCTTCTTTGATGTATGACGTCATAGAATAGTCTTAAGTAACACAAAATTTATGGAATCATATGAAAGAATGCTAAACTTAATAAAAACTATAGAAAAAATGAGCAAAAGACCAAATTAAGGTCATCACGTTTACGTGGTTACCATGGTAACATAAAACCAAGATATTGATCCCATACAATACAAAAAAATGTTGCCATATACGTTTTTTTTGCCATAATTTGTTGCCATAAAAGTCATGAAATTTCATGCATTTATTTTAAATACTCAAGAAGTTACAAGCGTTTAAAGTCGCCTTGGGCACTCCCCCCTAATCTAGACAGGGTTAACATTGGGATACGGGTAATGGTAAGGATTAGGCTATGGTTAAAATGAGCTAATCACATTCACGTGTTCTTTTTTAATTCAACGGAAATACTTAGGAATGTTATAGGAAAAAATAAACACCTTGAAGTGATAGTCATTGATTTTTCTGGGGGGAGGGGAGCAAAGTAAAATGTTGGAGTCTCTCCTCCGGCTCCTGTGCCATGCACTAGCTGTGACTGTTTTCAATTATAAATTTATATTAAACGCATTTCCAGGTAATCCCATCTTCGAACACAAACGAGGCAAAGTGCCGATTTCGATGTTTGGTAAACCATTTGTCATCATGGGGGCTGAGACCAGACATTGTTTACATGGTTCCGAAAAGGTATGGTTCGTGATATCTTCATATAGATTAACGATTTTTTTTGCAGGAACAAATTGATTTTGTAAAATTTAAGAATTCCAAGCTAAAAAAAACACTTGGTAAAGCTGGCGATACAGCTACATTAATTTAGTTCTTACGGTGACTTTATACATATAGGTTCAACTACGCCGACCCAAAAAAATTAGCTGTTTTTTAACTTTCAAAATTATTCCAATTTCGTTCCAATTTCAAAATGATACCGGCTTGGGATATAAAAAAGGGCTTGGGATATAAAAAAGGACTTGGGATATAAAAAAGGGCTTACAATATGGGATGCCATGTTTTATGTCTATAACGCAAAAAAATCAATAATTTGAAGGTTTTTATTCAGTAAAGTGTATTTGCTGTGTTTTGTTCATTCAAGGTTCGATAAACGGTGAGCGAGCAAACTGAGAACCAACTACTGCGCAAAAAAATAAAAAATGTCAATCTGGAACTTTGCACTTCCGTGTCACTCAGTAAAAATATGTTTGTACTACTTGCAGGATGCAAGAGGTGGCTAAATTGCCCAGTCACAATACAAATACGGCATATTCAAGTATTTGATGATTTCGAGCTTTCAGGCACTTTTTCTTCTTCCACCAGCGTTCGGGTAGCTAAGGAAAAAACACTGGAAGATCTGAAGAAAAAACTGGGGGCAAACGAGGTGGTTAATACGTCTTTCAGATATTACATGAAAATTCCTCTAAGCAAAGGGCACTCTGGTCATCCTGTTGGCGAAAACTTTAATATTCCAATTCAATTTCTTTTCCGAATGGCAATTTTCCAATTTACCAGACGCCTATCGAAACAGTGTCTTCATCACCCTTGACACAGATCATCTACCCATGAATGAAAGATCCCCCCATTCTTCCAGAAAGCCGACAAGCTGAATCAGTGACACCAGAATGTACAGCAGACACAGAAAACTCCTTCACCCCACCCGAGTTGTCAGTTCATGCCAAACTAAAGAGACAATTTCAGGATAAAGTATCCGGATTGAGGGATGTTTCTTATCTGGTGGAAGATGTAAACGTTCTCCAAGAGGCAATAACTATCATTGACAATCTTCAAGCAAAACTTCGTGCGTGTTGTCTGAAAGCAGAAGGTCTTTTCCTCAGAGGAAGTCCTGAAAAGAAAAAATTAAAAATCACTAAGCCAGATTATCACAAAGTGTTTCATAAGGGTCTTTCCCTCGGGAAGAAACGCAAGACAAAACCAGCTTCACGATCAGTGAGTGTGATAAACGTAGCAGAGGAGATCGCCGACAAGAAGGTATGTTACATACGAATCTAAAATACTAAAAGGTTGGTATACTTCTAAATAGTGATGTGATGTAACGCCAACGTTCGAAATGTTAAATATAGATTCAACCGTTCTAAAATATGTAGGGCACAGAAATTGGCTGCCATCGAGTTCCATGGGCGTTTGTAGGCTAAGAGTATACTTCAAATTGGATTATAAAAAATATAAATCAAGTTGACTTTAGTAAAATCTTCATATATATTAAAAGATACAGAGCATGCCACTGAGCAATCTTACATCTTCGAGATAGTGGAGATGTTAGTGATGAAATGTGTTTTTCATGTACATACGGAAAGGAGAAAAAAACCACTTTAGTATTTGTAAAATTAATTTCGTTTTATTTTTACTGTGACTAAAATATACACAACGATAACTGCAATATGCTATACATACAGCTTGAACTGCAGTCTTTATTTTTTACAAGTATTGCTTTCTATTGCAGAAATTGGGCATAGAAGAAAATCCCTTTATTGACTTGACTATGGATACACCAGACAGTCACGAACTTCCAAGCCCTCAGTAATCAATAATCTTGCATCGTGCAAGATGGCGGATAGTATGGCAGGTCAAGGCTCAGACATATCTGGCACTCTCCCTGCTTCCAGTCTTGAAAACAAAACTCCAGCTAATAGTAATCAAGAAATTGAAGATCCTAAGGGTAATGTTTCCTTCGTATGTACGTTTCCTTCGTATGTACGTTTCCTTCTAGTGATTATAGAATCACAGCTTAACAGATGTATGAAAACAAACGAGGAAAGTATTGCCGAACTACGCCAAGAGCTTCTGGATATTACAAAGGACTCAAGAATGAATAAGAATATAAGTGGAGACGGTGATTACCATAAATCGTTTAACACGAAGCTTGACAGCCTTAGGGAGTGCTGTACCTCTTTGCATAATGTCTTACAAAGTGGTAAAGAAGAAGTTAAAAACATGAATGAAAATCTTGGTGAAATGTCCCTAAACTTAAAATCTCTCCAAAACAAACTCGAAGCGAAAAATCCCAAGAGAGTCATTTCCACCCAAACACAAGATATTGATGAAAACAGATGCCCCGCCGTTAGGAGTTCAGGATCACTGATTTCTCATTCACCGGAGGCAGAGATACCGCAAACAAAATCTACAACAACAAAATCCAGCAACAAACCTAATAATACAGCCTCTACCTTTTCTAAACAAATTCATGAATATAGGTTAAAGCATAACCGAGTAACCTCTTCTGTGTCCCAAGAAATGTCTGCTGCAGTACGCAACCATGAAATAATAGTCGACAAACCTAAAACATTTGAAGATCAGAATAATGAATACAGAATGAAACATCGTTTAAGATATGTGGAAAGGTCTAATGATCAGCTATCAAACACATATGGAAGAAATACTAAAAAGGTTCCTAGCAGTCGGTCTACTCAAACCAATGATGGAAAGAAAAAAACGGCTGTCGTGGTTGTGGGTGATTATTCAATTTCAAGAATTAAACCTTCGAGTATGTCCAATGTAGTCGGGGAAAAAGTTTTCTGCAAGACAATACCAAAGGCCAAAATTGAAGACGTTATCCCTGCTATCAGAAGTATTGTTGATCGTCATCAAACCAAAGCGTTAGTCTTGCATATCGGCTCAAATAACGTTATTAATCATTCTGTAAAGAGTACGACACATGAGATGCAGAAGACGTTGAGCGAATTCAAAGTGTTGTTGCCGGAAACAAAGATTTCAATTTCTGGCTGCATTGCGGTAACCGCAAGCAACGGATCACGTATTCCTTATCTCAACCAAGAAGTTAGAGTCATTTGTAGTAAGTTTGGTATAAAGTATATCAACAACACAAATATTTTAGCAATGTGCCACAAAGAAGCGAGTTTGAATGAGAAAGGGAGCTTCCTCCTGGGCAATAATATGGCTCAAAACCTAAAAAATCAACTTTGACAATCTCCTCCTTCCCCTAACCTTTCCTTTCAGAGCAATAGATCGTCAAGTTTAATTTTTCCTACCTATTCGATTGAAGTGGTATCTCCCCGAGGTCAAAGTCGTAGTCAAGATTTCCCAAATAGACAAAGTTGCCCGCAAAATTTGATATGTGTTGATATATCTAACAATAACACGAAATCGATTCCTACAACCTCAAAGGCGCTCCCGAACGTTATGCTATTGAACGCAAGGTCAATTTTCAACAAAATTAATGAACTGGCAATCCAGATTGACAAATATAACTCTGATATTATATTTGTTACAGAAACATGGTTAACAGAAAACATTCCTAATGAGGCAATTTACATTTCTGGCTTAAATTGTTTTCGAAAAGACAGAATTTGCGGTAGGGGTGGTGGTGTTGCAATTTACGTCAATGAAAAATTTCCAGTGAAAATTCGCAATGATTTCAGCCACCAATCTTTCAAATGTTTATGGTTGACGTTGCGCCCGCAGTGGCCACCCAGATCTATTACTAGGATTGCTATGGCTTGTGTCTATCTTCCACCGTCTATCACGTCTGATGTCTTAGAAATTTTTTATGAATATTTCCAATCATGCTACGACATTTTAACTACGGAAAATTCTAATACAGCACTTATCGTAACGGGTGATTTTAATCCAACTAGCAACGGTTTTAGTCCGAAATATCTTACTAAACATTGCGATCTTAAACAAGTTATTAAAAAACTAACAAGGAATACGAACATGCTAGATTTAATTTTTACAAATATAAGTTCCAACTTTGAACACCCGGAAATCTTAGCTCCAATATCATCATCAGACCACAACTTAATTGTTTGGAAGTCAAAAACTCAAGCTCCACGAGAGAACATTATAAAGAAAATCAAAGTACGACCAATGAAGTCCTTCGCGCTACAACAATTTAGCGAATTTTTAAATCAATATAATTGGTCGTCTGTTATCACTGCGGACTCAATCCAAGTTCGGGGGCATGACATACAAGGAGCGGCTATTGGCTCTTAACTTATTACTTGTCTTACGACAGGGAAATTAAGGATTTAACTTTTTTCTATAAAGCTTTGTATGGACTTTCTGATCTGAATGTTTCTAACTTTGTTTCGTTTGTTAGTCATAGTCGTACCCGCATTTGTAGAAACCCTAATCTTATACTTAAAGTTCCGTCCTGTAAAACAAGTACTTTTCAAGCATCCTACTTTAACCGAATTGTCCCCCTCTGGAATTTTGTTTGTAAAATAGCAGCACCTAATAGTCTCTGTAGTCTAGCCACATTCAAATCATTTTTATCTGCTACATATTCATCTTTATTGACATCTACTTTTGACATTCACTCGACCTGTACATGGTCACTACATCGTAACTGTTCCTGTCACTAATGGCAGTTTTTTAATGCACCAACTACTAACTCCATGATACGTCACCTTGCGGGCCAACCGCCTTGGTTCCTTTTTTGAATTCTAATCAGCTATATTGTTCTTAGCTATGTTATTCTATGAAGTTATGTGCGCGTATGGTGGTGCGTTTTGGTGTTTATGTAGTTGGTATAAGTCTAGTTGATTCATATATTTATGTATTTTTAATTTCTACGGGGGAGCGCCTCGCATGGGTCCTCGAGTCTCGTTCGCGCTCCTCCCATGTGGATATTAGTATATTATTATACATCCATTAAAGTTGTTAAAAAAAAAAATTAAAAAAAAACCGATGCAAAAGTTGAAGAGTTTCTTAAAGTAACCCAAAATATGATTGAGAACTATTTCCCGGAAAAAAACAATCAAATTACATCAGGATGATAAATTATTTATAAATGCAAAAATAAAAGGGCTTATGCGTAAAAGGGATAAAGTATACAAACAAGGGAAGACTGCCATTTTTAAATTATTGAGAAATCAAATAAAAGCGGAGATTCGTAAAGAAAAAGAAAAATTTTACAACGAAAAGATTAGACCAACATATGATTGTAATCCGTCAGTTTGGTGGAAAAAAAGTCAACAAACTTATCGGAAAAAAGAAGAAGACAACAATAAATTTGAAGAACCCTTTGAATGATAAGGATACTGCAAATTGTATAAATAATTTCTTCGCTTGTCTAACAAAAGATTATTCTAAAGTCCAAAATAAATGGTCAGAATATGGAGAACTAGAAGTTCTACCCACAATTACGCTGGAAAGTGTTGAAAGAAAATTAAACAACCTACAAACTAATAAAGCACCGGGCCCAAATGACCCACATGTCAAAATTCTTAGGATCTTCGCGAACTTCTTTGCAATCCCTCTGGTAGATATTTTTAATGAATCTTTTAGGTCACGAATATTTCCTAAAATTTGGAAATACTTCTGTGTTTCTGCTATTCCCAAAGTTATACCGTGTTTAACTGTTGATGAATTAAGACCAATCTCGCTTACTAGTGTAATTTCAAAGATTCAAGAATCTTATGCTGTCAAGTGGATGAACGAGGACATAGAAGGCAAGATTACTGAAGCACAATATGGTGGTCTACCAGGATCATCGGCCGTACATGCTCTTACTTATTTGGTACACAAGTAGTGTAAAGCAATGGATAGCTCGGGTAAAGTTATTAGAATTGTTTTTCTGGATTTTCGAAAAGCTTTTGATCTAATAGATCACAATATTATTTTGGAGAATTGTAATAACATTGCTATTCGGCCGGCATTGCTGAGTTGGCTTGCGTCATATTTGAGTGGGAGATCCCAAGTTACCAAATATGGAAAGGAAATATCTGATAGAGTTGTTGTCGGTGGTGGTGTACCACAAGGTAGCAGAATAGGTCCACTAGCTTTCATCGTGCACATAAATGGGTTGCCTTTTATGAAGCAGTTTTCCTGTCAATAATATCAATGGGTGTGCAGACCATATCAATAGGTGTGCAATACGTATTCAATGGGTGTGCAGACCATATCAATGGGTGTGCAGACCATATCGATGGGTGTGCAATACGTATTCAATGGGTGTGCAGACCATATCAATGGGTGTGCATACGTATTGATCAATGGGCGTGTGTTGCACACCTGACGATCACATCTTGCACACTTGACGATCAGACTTGTACACTTGACGATCAGCTGACTTGCACACTTGATGAAGTCAGTACTTTAAGTAATCTAACTGTAAGGTCTTTTTCTCACAACAGATGACCGTCAAAATATACAGATTCATTCAGCACTACTGTATAGCACAAGATGGACTCGGACGTGATTAAAGAAAATATTCTATGTATGTTACAGGATGTGGGACAGAAATTAGGTGTTTATAATTTACAGTCTAATAAGTCAGAGCTAGATTATATTTTCTTCAAACTTGACAGGATAGAACATATTCTGTCGCTTAGTGCACGAGTGATAGAAATTGATGATCGGGTGTTTTCTAACATTTCCGAAGTGAAACATTTGATGGTAAATCAACTGCAGAATGAAGATAATGTGGATTTTCAAATGGAAATGATACTCACTGGTGATCGAGGACGGCCTCGATACGTGATTAGCAAGGAACAGTTGCAGTATTTTCTTGGATACGGCTTCAAAGCTACTGAAATGGCTGTTATGCTAGGAGTGAGCGAGGCCACTGTCAGAAGAAGATTTAAAGACTTTGGATTTTCAAGCTCTGCGAATTTTTTCCCTCTTACTGATGAACAACTTGATGCAATTGTTAGTGAGATAAAGAAAGACTTTGTGCAAAGTGGATATAGAATGGTACAAGGAATCTTGTGTGCACGAGGGCATCGTCTTCCAGAGAGGCGCGTGATGGAATGTCTACGAAGGGTTGATGTCGAGGGAGTTATCATGCGATCATTGCAACTCCAGATTATTCATCGAAGAGCGTACGCAGTTAGTGGTCCAAATGCGCTCTGGCATATCGATACTAATCATAAACTTATAAGGTACAGTAGGTGGTTAATTTTCAATATTCACTGTACTGTCTGGAATGGTCTGCGCGATATTATTAAAGTTCCCCAAGGGAGAAACTATAAAAGTGCCAGGGGGGTCTTTGACACACTTCCTCATAAAAATGTTAACATTGTTTTCAGTATCAACTAACTGTCAGAGCACAGCGTACATTTTACGGTCAAAAGCGATTTTTCTTAGAGTGATCGCTAAGGGATTTCTAATTCGCTCCAGTGAATAAGGGGCCCAAATCTTTCCTATTAGGGAACTCTCCCCCCTGGTTAATGTCTGTAGGAGTAATAAATTTGGTGTTTGAGAGGTAGGAATTGTAAATCTCTAACATTCTTATACCAACACATGTATACTGACACAAAATAATTTTCTGTCATTTATACTCTCAATACATGCAATCATTTATAGTATCACTTAGATACTGAAATAATTTACTAAGTATAGGTAATCATATGATAGCGAGTACAAGTAATTATGATTACTCATTTATTATATGCATGACAACATTACGACACGTTATCACACGTACGCTTCGTATCTCACTCACGCCTTTAAAAACATCTTGTTTCATTACTTGACAAGCAACATTTTCACTCTGGGTGTTCTCCGTACTCATTCAAATTATTTACGTGGAATTTTTAGTTCATAGTGTACCACAAGTAGTTGGAAATGTGAAAACTTTCCATTGCAGAATTGGCCGCTATTTTTAATTTTATTGTCAACATCGTTCCCAGGGCCTTGGGAGCAGTGCAATTAATAAAATAATTGTACTCCTCTCAACCAATCAGAATGTAGTAATTTTGTCATGCATAATAATAAACAGTGACATAAAAGTAGTGTGCTATGTATAGGCAGTGTTCAAATACAAATCGAAATATAATAAGGTTTGAGGACTGTCGAAATTATTGAACGTAGCTTTCTAAAGTTTCAAGCAAAGGCCCTTCACTCAAAATGTTGGAAAACTACTTTCAATAATTTTGGCAGTACTCAAACCTTACTATATTTTGATTTGAAATAATTTACTGTCTGGCTGGATAGTTCATCTGTCAAAAGAGTGCAAGAGGATAGTAGCTCCCAACATTAAACTAATATTTCTAAATATGCAATAATTACCAGTAGTAATTACTGTACTGTACTGTACTGTAGTTGCAGATTCAGTGGCTGTGTAAAGCATGCTAATGACTATATTTTTGGTTAGGTTTATACACTGAATTTCATTTACATTAAACAGGTGGAAGCTAGTTATATTTGGAGATATTGATGGATATTCCCGTGCAATTGTGTACCTTTCTTGCCACAATAATAATCGAGCTAATACAGCTTTAAGCGAATTTCACATTGCAGTTGGAAACTTTGGTCTCCCAAGCCGAGTGCGGTCAGATCAAGGTGTTGAAAATGTTGACATTGCAAGGTATATGCTCAATCATCCTGCAAGACAGGGTTGCGCCTACACTGTACATACACTGTACACAGGGGCGTCGGAGCCACGGGGGCAGTGGGGGCAGCTGCCCCCTTGCCCTCACAGCACGGGGGCAACCATTTGCCCTTTCACGTAAGAGGAATGTTTTCTACAGGAATTGCATTTTGTATTATTGCATTAAATGACTTTTGTATTAATACCTCAAATGTCTCACAAGGTAACTTATTACTGCAGACCATGCAGAAGCAGCAAACTAATTTGGCCTTAGGTTAGCTGTGTCCAACCTCGTTCTCAGGGCGTTTTTGAGATTTATTTAGATTATATTATACCGTTATGCTTTTTGGTCATTTTATGCTATAGAGCAAAATTGGCGAACATTATTTCCCACGTGCAAAAATTAATGCTGAGAAAAAGTGCCCTTTTTATGTGGCTGCCCCCGCCGCCTTAAGTAGCTTCCGGCGCCCCTGACTGTACATCTAAATTAATAATAGATCTAACTGTGATACAGTACACTATTAATTATTTTACAGCAGGACTGGACATCATTTGGCATTGATTGGAATGGCCCAACACACTCACAGCAATAGGGCAGTTTGGGAGAGAGCAACTGTGCTGAGCTAACTGTGCCAGACCTTGTCCTGCCATTTTGTGAAGCGACTACATACAAATGCTAATATGCTGAGTACAATCAATCCCATTGGAGAGACCACCAACCATGGCATCGACTTATTTGAGCAAGCTATCATGATTGTAATGCCACAAAGCAATTGAGAAAAAGCCTGAAGGAAAACATGCAGTACTGTAACAAGCTTTTGATTCAAACAATTAAACTAGCATTTAATTTTGATTACTTTTTCAAACTTAGTCCAATTTATTGTGAATATTAAGAAATTTTACAGTTGATTTCATATTACTTTACCCTGTGTTGCGGAGTTCATTCGGAAGTTAAATCAAATTGAGCTTTGATCTAAAACTCACAATTTGATTGGATAATTGTCAACCTTGACAACGAACTTCGGAAGGAACTTCACAACACATGGTGGAATAGCAATGTGAAATCAACTGTAATGAAGTACCAGTACTGTTTATAAAATGATCATGAATATTAACAAATCTTAGTGAATTACTACTGTTCATCACTGAATTACTGTTTATAGAAGCCAGTAAGATCAAATGTTCAAACGCAACATAACAGTTTTAAGTTAGGCAAAGCCTTTAGCAAGTTCTTTAAAATCGTCCATACCCTAGAGCACCAGATGAAAGTGAAATGATGCAGGACTTCTTGAAATCCTCATATGATTTCAAGATGGTTGGCAATAGAATTCTGCTAAAACAACTGTCTGCTGGTCTGGAAGTCTTCTGTTGGGTCAATTACTGCAGAACCAGTAATAAAGACAACAAGTGAATTTACAAGTGGTTTTCCAGTATTAGTATCTGCAATTGAAAGTGAAAACAATATTGGTGTCCTAATAATACACTGCAGGATAAAGTAAGTATTTTAGGGCTAGGGTCACTACCACTGATCATAATTTCTTATCTAAATTTACTTGAAAACATTTGGGTGCTTACCTTCCAAAGTTTTTGCATCATCAACAAATCTCATAAACCACTTCCAGGTTGCCTCTTTAGCTACAATGTCAATTTGACCATCATTCTTCGAATTTTCCACTGTGGTATGCTTTTTCATTGCTTCGTTTAATTTACTTTTCAAAAACTCAATATCCACAGCAACTTGCTCGAGGGAAGGTAAAACAAATTCTTTGATACTTGGGTGCTTTCTCAGTAAATTACCCAATCCCAAACTGTTGAGACCTCTAAAGAAGGAATCATCAAGAGCAAGGGTTCTTGTTATCAGCACCTCAGCTACCAACAGATCTTTGATAGCCTTTTCCTTGTTTACATCTGTTAGAGGCACATCTGTTAGACCATGTTTGACCAGCATGTTCTCGATTATGTCTTTTACATCATAATCAATTTCAGCAGTGGAAGTTTTATTCATTACCTAACAAAGCAAAAAAAAAGTTTCATAACATATTAGGCAATCACAATGTCCTACTTGTATGTTTAGGGAAAAGTACTTTACTTTCTCATCAAGTAGTGTCTTAAATTCAATATCAGCCAGATCGTTGGTCGAGACAACTTTTTTAGCTTCTTCCAGAGAACCAGTTGCTAGATATTCTACAATAGTCGGAGAAAGACCAACTAAACCCGGACCATCATGTAGCACGCTATGTGCAATCAATTTCCCCGCCATTTCAAAGCAACCAGACATAATAGCATCAACACCATACATGGGTAGAAGATGTCCCATCTGTCCACCAAAAAGCTGAATGTTGAATACTGCATCTACTTTGGTTAAGGATGCAATGGCATTGTGAAAGAATTATATTGTAGCTCCACCCATGTCAGCACCTTGCTCTCCGAAAAAATTGATTTCCAGCATTTTTTTCAAGTTGAATTTGGGATTCTTGTATATTTTCATTAGTTGGCGAATCACTGACAGTTGCATCCGGTTAATTTCAATGTATTCAGTACCACGTTCTATTTGCTTTTTGTAGGAAGAAATGACATCTTGTGCTGTCATCAAACGTGTGGTGGCATCTATAAAAGGGTGTGCAATCAAATTTACAAATTCAGCAAAGATACGGTATTCTGTCAATTGTTGAGCAACTCATTGACATCTGAGGGATCTCCCTTCGATGAGTAAAATTGCCTGCCATTAGACAAAGTAAATAATATAGTCAGCTCTGGCCTAACAATAATTATGACTTATATTTAGTGAAGACCTATGGTAAATTTTTGTCTTGGGCCAGTATGCTTACACAATGTAGGTGGTTTTCACTCTGACATCACAAAATTCTAAAATCCAAATTACCAAACCTATAAAACTGATTGTTTTATATATTTTGTAGATTGTTATTAGGTCGTGGCTAGATGGGATACTCGCAGTTGGGGTGACCGCGAGGTACTAGGTCCGAGTCAACTTCGGAACAATCATCGGGATTCGGATTTTTGTACTCGGATTTTTCAAAATGGCGCCCACAATTTCAATCCAAGGAGTGACAAAACTCAACGAAGACAATAGACCCCTCAATGAAGAACAAAGTAAGAATTTGTAAGAATAATAAGATTAAAGACGCTAAAGTTTTTATTTTATTAAGAATCGTGTTGCAAATTTAGTAAAATGCTTGTAGTAGTCTATATATATACAGTGGTGTGGTGGCAGGGGGAGGCAAGGGCCCCCCAACCACGCCGGGCACGAAAGGGCCAAAAATCGCCGGGATTCAACAGTTGACGTTACTATTGGCCAGCGGAAGCGCGCACCAAAATAGAAAAAAAGATGGCGGCTTCTTTTTCGCGAAAAGAACGATGTAACGTTTCTTTCTAGATGCAGCAGCATGAATTACATTTTATTGAAAATGAGTTGAGGTGTACAAAGGTATCTATGATTTCAGAGACGTTTGGCTAGTAAATACAGATTAAATTGCTCAGTAAAACATCTACAGTGTAGCTTCAAACTCTATGTTTTGTTTTGTTTTATGCATTCTTTATATATTTTGATTTGAAGTTTGGTGGGGAAATTTCTAAAGTCAAACGATGAAACAACTGCATTGACCTTGTGCTTGTATAGCTTTTATCTATAGTCTAGCTAAGAGGTCTAACTAAGAGTATAAGTTTCGATTAAACTTAAAGTGTTAGAAATATGAACAACAGTATGGGCTAAAATGATACCAGGCAGTTTGGCTTTAAAATTTGTCTTTGCGGAAAAACTATCCTGCTTACAGCGCGAAATATAAAAAAACCCACTTTTTTTTCAAATAAACTCTTAAACAGTACATACACTTAGTACTTAACATTTACAACATTATACCGTCAATTTTTGATAAAAACATTGGTTCATAATAAAAATAAATTTTCATCAACAATGGCTATACACATCTAACACTAGTATTTTTTGTAATAATAAAACCATGTAACCAGTTCATGTAGGAAATTTCTGTCCCGGTTAACCTCGCTCATGAATGAGATGCCACCTAACTCATTAGGCTGGCCCAAATTTTAGCAAGGAAATTCAGTATTGTAATAGAGGGGTCTGTCAATTTAGCCATACTGGTATAAACATGGGCTTAGAAGCAAACTAAAACATGAAGTAATAGTGGCCTGGGCCTATGTCAACATGTCCAATGTAGGTATCTGAAGCCAGACTCATATTGATATTGTATACACTGTATGTACATGCAGGCAGGCTCGTATTAATAATGTCCATATAGCCAGGCTCATATTGATACTGTACATGTTATTAATGGGGCTAAGAATCAACAAAGTCATTAATAGTGTCGCTCTGCAGCCAAGTCCATGTACATGTAGTTAATAAACCAGGAATTACTATCAACCAGAACCAGAAAAATAGATTGTGACATGTTGATGCATCTATCAATGTACCATCATTCGTTGTTACTATCAGCTACTGTGAAGGCTAGCATATAATATTTGACGATTAGCCTGATCATGCCAATAACTGTAAAAGCAGGCCAAAATAGCATTTGTGTACATGCAAATTGATTTATATATACATGTGACAGTAAAATATGATTTCAAGCTTCAGCAACTAGAATTTATTTGCAAAAACCACACTAGTTTTGACTGTACCATTGACTTCATTAAACCAGTACTGTTAAAATATATCTGTAGTAATACAACAAATGATTTAAGGTAATCTGGCAAAGACACCAAGTAGACATTTTCCAGACTGTTATAAGGTCACACCGTAAATGTTATTAAAGACATATACTATGTAAACCAGAACAAAAAAAAATACATCCTGATGTCAGTGCCAGGCTGCTAGATACATACAATTAAAATGAACCCAATATTGGTTTTTTTCAACCTATTATTGTGGATTTCTCAAAGAAACAATTAGAAAATATTTAAAATATATTAAAAGTATCAAGACTCTAGCACCATGCTACAAATAGCAAATAATTTCGACTGTTTACATTCCTTACATTATAAAATTTCGCTACCTCTCTTGTCTTTGTAAGGCACTGACTGGCACATCCTTAAGCCTAAATTTGTCGACCATACTAATCACCTCCATTAGACAAAGTACAAACTTTGAAATGTCAAATAATGTGAATATTCCCTTCGCTTCTTAATGTATTTTATGTCCATGCATAAGTCCAAACGCACGTTGTTGGCCTGAGATGCCTCGTTGAAATTCCCAAATAATCGAAAATCTAAGCTTAAACTTCCAAAACAAAAAAGAACAGATTTGAGACCAAAAATCCAGGCATCAGTTGAACGAGGAATTCCACCCAAGGATAATACTGTTAAAAAAATAAAAGCCTTTTTTTGAGCAGCATCCTATTCTTCGAAAATCCATAAAGTTTGACGCTTCCTACAAAGAAGTCATTTGAAGAAAACATAGCATGTTTGGTATCACAATGAAGCTTTAGACAAGCTCTGTTCATTTCTGACACTCAATTTTTCTCCGAGTAAATACGATCGTCATCCGAGGGCTTCAAATTCGACGACTCGGGCATGATCGGTATTAGTCACCAAACTCCCACATTTGCCGCTCGTCCAACATGGCGGAACGCGCACGTTTATCCCGGCGATTTTGGCGCCTTTTATGCCCGGCGTGAACTGGGGTTGCCCGAAAAGGGGCACCGAAACTAGCAAGGCCTCCAAAACTGAACAAATATATTGTACAACCTCGTACCCAGGGTCTTTTCAACCCGCCGCGCTGTAAAAGACCCTGGTATCGGCTGGTCACGTGTCTCCCAGAATCTGGGAGATAACAAAAAAATTACGTTGGGGTGGGGTGACTGAGTGCTGTGACAAAGTGCAGTCATAATAGTAAATGCATATTAATTATACAATATACATCCAGAACATGTGCTTTGGTGTCAAAGGTTACTGGTGCGATGGCTTCAAAAGAAACACCCAAGAAAGTATATAAAACGTTTAGTTCTGCTTTTGATCCATTGTCCTGTCGTCTTTGTCGGGCTGTTGGTGATGCGTTGAGTCGCTTACTGCTGAAGATTGCAGAAGAAATATATGGCAATACCTTTCCTCAAGATGCCAGTCTTCCCCATCTCATATGCCGACCGTGTGAACGACGGCTTAACAACGCCATGCAATTTAAAAAGATTATTTCAGAAACGCAAGACTATTTGCAACGGGGCTACCACCAGACCAGAGTAAAACGATGTGTTGAAGTCTCGCCATCCGTTCTAAAACCACCAGCCAAATCCCGTACGAAAACGTCTTCGGCCAGAATTGGATTACGCTTTGATTCAGCTATACCTTCAGCAAGTGCGGTTTCAGTTGAGGTACAGTAAGTTTACACTGAATATACGCAAAAAACATGAGCCTAAGGTGAAGTGATGAGTAGCTTTTTGTACGATGCCAGAAATTCTGTTATGTTTATATATTTTCTGAAGATAAACAAAGAAATGAACGAGTTTAGATTTCACCCTAGTCACTTTGAAAGTGATTACTTTCTAATTATTATTACTTGAATTCGATATCGCTCAGTCATTCTTTTTGATTTTTGTAAGATAGCGCAATTCTTTCAAACCCAATTTTTTAGTTGGACTTTATTCGTTTCAGGCTGATAAGCTGGTCAATCCAGAGATGACAGGTGAAAAAACTCTTTCTGTCAAAGAGCGTATTCTGAAGGAAGCTATTTCAAAAGAATCTCCCGAAGACGTAGCGAGAATTTTACTTGAGATGCCTTCAATTTGCCACTATATAAACAGCCACTTATTGAATAGCGCTAACAGAGAGTTAACCGATATTGCCAGGAGACACGAGCCATCGATTTTGAGAAATAGATCGTATGGAGGTCTGTGTGAGGAAAATTGGATGTGCGAAGTTAAGAAAGAGCTCTCAACCAGAGGTCCAACTGTTGCAGAAATGTTATCAAAATTGTTTGACTGTTCAATTAAATCAATTGGAAAGAAATTGGCCCCCATGTGCTTGGTTTATGGCATCATTATGTTTTTGAGGTGCCATGAATTAAGCAGAATTCAGAGAATAAATACCATGCTTCTTACTGAAGGAAAAGCAACTTCAAATGTAAGTATCAATTTTATATAAATATAGAGAATTTAATATCAATATACATACAATACTGCAGATTGCTATTGGGGGTGTTGAGTATGCAGGATATCTCAGGAGGAAGCACAGCAAAGAAGTGATATATATATATATATATATATATATATATATATATACAGTATAATTATTCACTATATTGTTTAACACAAGAAATAAATTAATATTTCCAACTTCCAAGTACATCCATGATTCCATGTATTGTTCTGTTTATTATATAAAATTATAGTTATACACCCCCAATAAAAAGGAGTAGTATACTCTAATTTGTTTCACAATTGGACCATGTTGGATTAATAATTTTATTAGTGAAATTTTGAAACATCAATATACATATTATAATTAAATTACAGTCCAATTAACATGCATTGCCTGTAGTCTCCTATTGAGATATAATGCATTTTCTCCTAGCCTCACAAGTTCGTCTCCTTAATTTATCTGCAGGATGAATAAATAATTTGGTATTCATAGACAGACAGACAGACAACTTTATTTCAGTGTCATAGCTGACCTTGCAAGTCTACTAATTGGGGATACTATTTAGATATAAGTACATGTATATTAAAATTATTTATCTATATAAAAAAACTTAAAATAACTACTAACAAAAAAAAAGAAACAAAAAAAGATGTACAAACATATGTATGGGTATGTCATGGATATTAATTCCAAAATAAATTCTTATTAAACCCATGGTCTGATGTGAATATAATTGAGACTGAATGCCCTTTATAATGCCTTTTATAGTATGCCAGACAATTTTATTCAGCAGAGAAATGCCTTCAAAATTAAATATATAAATACAATTTTTTTTGGTTTAGTTGATTGATCGTCTCAACAAGTATGGTTTCTGTCTGAGTTATCGAAAAAAGTATGTTGTACTTGATGAAATAGGAAAACACTTCTTGGATCACGCAGTGGAACTGGTGAAAGCTGGAAAGAAGTTTGTCTTCGTTGTTGACAACATTGATTGGGAGGAGAAAGTCCATGATATGAGGCAGTCTCATCAGAACAAGAGTGTTCATGCAGTTGCTACCAGCATGGTATTCAACAGAGTCACAAGTGATAACTTACCTGATAATGGCCCACAGAAAGATCTAAAGACTTGTAAGTTTCGAGAAATTGTGTCTGTTACTGAAGAAGAGATGGAATCAGTACGAACTCGATACAGAACATTTGTGGCAAGAATCCTTTGTGAACACTTTCCAGAGTTTAAAAGTGTCCAATCTTATGTATCTGTATGCACAGAATGTGATAATTCAGATCTGACATCCTTGAGATCAGAAGTTATCACCCTACCTGTGTTGATGAAGGATGAGAAGAAATACGCTGATTGTGTGGATGTTTTGGATAAACTTGAAGAGTGGACACATCAGATGTATTTTGCTGCTGGCTGTGAAGATCAGGAACTGCCTGCTACTGTCCACCCCCCAGTAAATATTTCTAGCCAACCAGATCAACCCAGAGCCCATATCCCTCCAAGCACAGCTGGTAATGATCCCTTGAAGGGAGTGAAGATTCCCTGTTTTGGAGATCAATTGACAAGGGTAAGGTTTGCTGGGGGCAAGACACCTTCGTGCTGGTTGTCATTCAGCGAAACAGCGCCTTGACCATCTGTACCCTTACCGCATTGTTGGGTGGCACAGTAAGAGAAGTTTCTTGAAGGTACAGTAAATAATATGTATGTTGAAAAATACATGATTTATAATCTTATTCAAAGTTAATGGCCAAGCAATGGTGAATGACCAAAAAAATGATTCAATGATCTGAAGAGTGAATACATACTGGTATGTTAGATACTGACGAGTGCAAACCAGTGTGAGTTCGCAGGGTAGGATATTTAACAAAAAATTAAATTTTCAAGTCAAATCCCCTGGGTATCCTCAGTCCATGAGCCTCCCCTCCCACAGGTTACCGCGATAACATTGATAGGGGCATTAAACCATACAGTACAGTATACTGTGTCTATATCCAGTCAAAACTAAAAAAAAAGTTCAAGTTGTTGTCCAACAGTTTACATCTGCATAAACAAAATCCTTGAGGGAGGCATTGCTATTGTTAAAGCTATTTATTGAAGTGCACACATCAGATTATAAAGGTACATGTAGATTTATTACAGTGTATTGTTTTTATGACTGTTACCTTGGTGGGAGGGGGGTACTCTGGTAATTTTTGGGTAGGGATGTGCTGCTGTGACCTCAAAATCCTGACCCTATCCCAGACCTAAAAAGTCAACTTTGTATACCCTATCTCACACCTAAACTAAAAAAATCGATACCCTATCCTAGCACTGGACTCACATCTCAGACCAAAATAGGCATCCTATTCCAGACCAAAATAGACAATTGGTATACCCTATCCCAGACCCTGGAACTCGAAACCCATACCCCCTATAGGGCAGCACATACCTGTATACCTTATATATGAGTACCCCCCTGACTGTTATGACACTGAGCTAATGTTAAGTGATGTCAATCATTAAAAGGTTTTCTCAAATAATTTACATGACCCAAAAAACAAAAGAAAATAATATATTTAAAAAAGTGTCTGACAAATAAGGTATTTCTTTTCATGTAATATTTTGTCAAATCATTGAGTCAGCATAATTTACCTTTTTCTCAAAAATTTTGGGCATTCACTTTTTCATATCATAGGATTCTTGGATGCCCAATGATTATATATTATTAACAAATTTTAAAAGTCTTGTTTCTTTTTTTTAATAGTCAGTTTTTAGCAGGCTTTACAAGAACTCTGGAAGAGAACAGGGTACCCTGAGGTACTTCAGGGAAGTATTAAACAGGAGAAATGTGACAGTGGATGTCAAACATTATGAAGACTGCAAGCAACTTTTTCTTAGTGTTGGTAAATGCCTCATTATTGAAGCCCTCTTAGAGTTTTTTAAAATGGATGATACAAAGCAGTCTGCAAAGCATAATCATCCCATTTTTCCACAAGCCATCACCAATGATCAGAAGAAGAACAGTATAATAATGACAATAAACAGGTTTCTTGACCAGTATGTTTTTGGAAACATTGTCAACAGTGGTGATCTTGGTTCTCCAGATGGTATATTTAATTACTCAACCAACTTACTAAATTCATTTATGGTCCTTTTGGATTGTAAAGATGCTGTAGCCTCTGGGAATGGAGAACACGTAGCAATAATTCAAAAACAGATGTTACTTCACTTTTCATCTGTATCTGGCTATAATGCTTATGCCATTGAGATGTTGGTTAGCACTATTCAAAACCAGGTTTTGTTATCTCCAGCTGAGGCACATCAGTGTAAATGGGCAGCTATGGCTAATTGGAAAGGAGGAAAAAACAAAAACATTGAGATTGACTTGCTGCAAGAGAACAGAAATAAGGACATCAAGGAGTTAATTCGTTTAATGGGTGCAAACAAAACAGAAGCATCTATCAACAGAATGAGTAAAGCATCTGGAGGAGTACGAAAAATAGTTGAGATATTTGAAGAAGAAGTCTCCTTGACACAAAAGTCAACCAGTCACTCTCACAAGTCATCTGAAGCAGATGAAAACAAAATCCTTTTGGATTTACGGAAGTTGAGGCCATTCAGCTACATTCCAGGCAGGTCACATGCCTCTTTCTTAGGTATTTCTTCAAATCCATTACAGAGTTTTGATGAAGAAATATTTGTTAAATGGCTAAACATGCACCAAAAGAATATGTCCATTCATTTTCCTGTTTTGGATACTGAAGAAAGTGATGAGCCTTAGACTGCAATACAGTATGACACATTTACTATTAATTTTGTAATATTGGCATATATTAAAATTGTAGTTACTATAAAGTTATTATTTGGAAATATTCAGTTCTTGTTACCATAGTATTTTTGTTTTTTTCTGTAAAACCCATGCATTGGTCTGTTATGGTAATGGGTTAAGAAAAAAGAATTGAAATATATACTCTATGCTATTATAATTTAGGGCCTGTTTACAAGGTAGGGTTACCCTAGCACCTGGGTTACCCTAGCACCTGGGTTTACAAGCAAAATTTCACAGGTAGGGTCACCCTGCTGGCTGGGTCAACTTTATTAGACATGCTTACCAAGCACTTAGTCTAATAACAAGAAGATGAGAAGCCTGGAACTAGTAAAAAGTTGTCCCGGGTAGGTGAGTTATCCCTACCAAACACGTTTAAAACAACTAGGGTACTAGGGTAACCCTAGTGGTGTGATAGGGTGACCCAGCACCTGGGTTACACTAGTGTCCTTGTAAACACAACAAACAAAAAAACAAGAAATATATGAGAGCTAGGGTAACCCAGGTGCTAGGGTGACCCTACCTCCTTGTAAACAGGCCCTTACAGTGTATATAATGTAAAAAGAGGTAGTACTGTATAACTATAACTGTATATCAGATTAACTAAGTGTTGTATTTGTTTGATAACTTTACAGTTAAAATACAAAATCCTATACTACTGATATCTCAGTGCAATGTCAGTGGAAACATGTGCATGGTAATGGAAATGGTGAACAGATTCTCAAATGAAAAGTGAAATACACAACTGTATATTAGATTTGAATTAAACTTGAAGAAAATTGAAGACATTAACTATGTACTGTAAAAATTAATGATACTGTACCAATATTAGTCTGTGTAATTAATTATTCTTACAAGTGCATCTATTTTGCCATAATTTATAATTTATGATGTATTGTAACACCACTGAACACTTCCATTTTTTGTAAACTGTTCTGTATTTCAGTAGCTGCTGACATCTATCAAACTTAAAATGATGTGCATAAAAGTATACTAGTCTTGTAATTATTTAGCTTTTACAGAATTTAATCAAAATGCAATGGGTACTTTTTGCATGTAGATTACAACAACAAAAAATATGTCAAGAATAGCTGACATAGCTAGATTTTTCTCATGCTTTTGATGTTCCTTGCTGCTGTAATACACAACAAACAGCCTACAGTAGTGAAAGTGGGATCAGTATTTGTATCACTTTTAACTGTATAAAAAGTTGGTAAATTATTATTATATTTTAAATCTAAATGTTATTGTGTAATACCGTAATATATATATATATATATATATATATATATATATATATATATATATATATATATATATATATATATATATATATATATATATATATATATATATATATATATATACTGTCCAGTCATAACAAAAACAATTTAACTTAATCATATACAAATGCTTCAAATGGCACAATTAAAGCATGGACACTCTTGCTGACAAACACTGCAGCAAAGGTGTCTTGGAGAAATTGGTTTAATGTCTTTAGGGTCAGTGTCAAGTGATCTAAGCAAGTCTTCATTTTTGCAAAATGTTCTCATGGCTTCTTGCATTGCATTTTTGTTTCTGGCAATGTCGTGGTTGTTGTAATACAGAATAGCATTTGATGGTAAACCATCTCGTCCTGCACGACCAGTTTCCTGGGAGTATGCCTGCATGGTAAAAGGAGGGCTGATATGTATAACACTTCGAATACATTGTATATCAACTCCCATTCCTAGTGCCACTGTTGCAAATACCACTCTAATTTTACTTTTGGAGGAACACAGCTGTTTTAAAATTCCTTCTTTCATCTGCTTTGTTTGTGGGGAATGGAATTGAGCAAACAACCTGTTCTCGGGAGTGGATGAAGATCCTTGGGGATAATATTGACTATTTCCCAAAATAGACTCAAATAATTTATAAGCAAACCCACACCACTTTAAAGAAACATAAATTATAGTTAAAGGGTACTGGATCTGTTCTTGTAATAAACCTTCAGCAATTGGATTAAGAATGTTTGTTATTGAATCAACATCCTGCCCAACTCTAAAATACTTCAGATAAAGGATATTGCTGCGGTCAGGATTTCCAACAACTTCAGCACAACTTTTTAATCCCAATGATTCCTTAATAGATTTCCTATCACTCATGTTGGCTGTGGCAGTCATGGCCAGTACAGGTACGTTTGAAAATATAGCACATAACACTGCCAAATTTCCATAGTCCACTCTGAAATCTCTCCCCCTAAAATAAGTAATATTACAGTATAATATTAAAGCACGAACACCACATTGGTAAATGTAATTACTGTAACTTATAACTACATGTATATCTAAAAACACAAAATAATTCTATTTTTTTATATATATATGTACTGTATGTCAGTATACTTACCATTCCAAAATGCAGTGGGCTTCGTCCACAACAATGGCACAAACGTTGTCCTGATAAACTTTAGTTTGCATCAAGTTCCGTCCGTATTGGCAGGATACCAATGACTCTGGGTGGGCAAACAAAATGTTATAAAAGCCATTTTCCAGTTGTTTCTTGTCACTAAATTGTAAGTCACAAACCAACTCGACATCTTCTTTCTCTCCGAAATCTTCCAATGCTGAATTCGTAATGTCGAGAGCAGATGCTCGAATTCCAGAAGAGTTCAAACGAGAAATCTGGTTGGAAATTAGTGCGTTCAAAGGGGACACAACAATTACTATGGAAGTATAAACTGTTACTTCTCTTGAAATTATTAATGCGTTCTTCTTTGCAAATAATAAGCCAGGAAGAAGGTGAAAAATCAAGGATTTCCCATAGCCAGTCGGTAGTACAGCAAGAACATCCCAGTTTAAAAAGATCTTCTCTAGACAAATCACTTGCCTAGGTTTCAAAACAACCTCACTATACACACTTGTTAGAATAGCAAATTCTAAACAGGAGAGAAATGTGCCACATTTCGAATTATTCAACATGGCGGCGATTCTGATTGAATATTTGCCCACCCCTCCCTGAATGAAGAAATTTCCTTCTGTCCACGTGACCAGCCGATACCAGGGTCTTTTCCAGCGCGGCGGGTTGAAAAGACCCTGGGTACGAGGTTGATATATTGTATAGCTACAATCTTGGACAATAAGGTTGAACACCCCCTCCCCCGATTCAATGTTGCCTGAAATGAAACAATGTTGGACTGGAGTTTCATATAACAACATTGAATCGGGGGGGAGGGGGGGTTGACTGTTACAACTATTATTGTCCAAGATTGTCCAAGACCCAATTTTCCTAATTTTGATAAAAACAACTAGTTTTTTATGTTACAGTAGTGATACAGATTAAAGGTATTCTGTCGATGGAAAGAAATGTAGATTTCGATACTTGGATAACTGTTGAGAGATGTATTTATAATATTACTATTGTTTATATATGACGCTCATATTTCAGCCGTTGGGTGATTGATATCTGAGCCCGCTTTAACTGAATATATATATATATATATATATATATATATATATATATATATATTGAGCACTCTGTGAAGTTGCCGTGGGTACCTATTAGCGATAATGCAACGCTCACTACCCTTGTGGAAGTTTGAGCACTCTGGGCCCATGCGCACTTCACGCTATCTGAATGTATTTCACCGATGCTTTCCCACATGCGGTTGTCACCGACGATCGCATGTGTATAAGTAATTGGTGAAATTCATTCAGATTGTTCCAAGCTACACTGATGAGCTGTTGTACAGCGAAACACCGTGTCTGTAGATTGAACTATGTATGCTCCTTCACTTCGGTGTTGTTGAGCACTCTGTGAAGTTTGCCGTGGGTACCTATTAGCGTTTGAGCACTCTGGGCCCATGCGCACTTCACGCTATCTGAATGTATTTCACCGATGCTTTCCCACATGCGGTTGTCACCGACGATCGCATGTGTATAAGTAATTGGTGAAATTCATTCAGATTGTTCCAAGCTACACTGATGAGCTGTTGTACAGCGAAACACCGTGTCTGTAGATTGAACTATGTATGCTCCTTCACTTCGGTGTTGTTGAGCACTCTGTGAAGTTGCCGTGGGTACCTATTAGCGATAATGCAACGCTCACTACCCTTGTGGAAGTTTGAGCACTCTGGGCCCATGCGCACTTCACGCTATCTGAATGTATTTCACCGATGCTTTCCCACATGCGGTTGTCACCGACGATCGCATGTGTATAAGTAATTGGTGAAATTCATTCAGATTGTTCCAAGCTACACTGATGAGCTGTTGTACAGCGAAACACCGTGTCTGTAGATTGAACTATGTATGCTCCTTCACTTCGGTGTTGTTGAGCACTCTGTGAAGTTGCCGTGGGTACCTATTAGCGATAATGCAACGCTCACTACCCTTGTGGAAGTTTGAGCACTCTGGGCCCATGCGCACTTCACGCTATCTGAATGTATTTCACCGATGCTTTCCCACATGCGGTTGTCACCGACGATCGCATGTGTATAAGTAATTGGTGAAATTCATTCAGATTGTTCCAAGCTACACTGATGAGCTGTTGTACAGCGAAACACCGTGTCTGTAGATTGAACTATGTATGCTCCTTCACTTCGGTGTTGTTGAGCACTCTGTGAAGTTGCCGTGGGTACCTATTAGCGATAATGCAACGCTCACTACCCTTGTGGAAGTTTGAGCACTCTGGGCCCATGCGCACTTCACGCTATCTGAATGTATTTCACCGATGCTTTCCCACATGCGGTTGTCACCGACGATCGCATGTGTATAAGTAATTGGTGAAATTCATTCAGATTGTTCCAAGCTACACTGATGAGCTGTTGTACAGCGAAACACCGTGTCTGTAGATTGAGCTATATATATATATATATATATATATATAAGTGAGTTTTGGTTCACGAAATGTTAGAGTGCTCAATACCGTGGAAAGCACGGGTGGCGTGTGCTGTTAGGGCGCTGCCTCTCACCGCTGTAGTTAAGCCCAGTTGGACGGGGTTAGTACTTGGATGGGTGACCGCCTGGGAATAACCCTGTTCTCGAACTTGAATTTCATGTGAGTAGAGTTTAGTTGGTCTCTCCTGTGCTTCGAGGGTTTTTCGCAGGCTTCTGCGGTTTTCCTCCCTCCGTAAAATCAACACTTAGGTCTTAGCGTATGTCGTGCACTTTAACATGAGCCTCTGGCTCGGATGATTGGGCGACCACATCCTGTGCTTACGACCTTAAATAAATCATTACTCATTACTACTCATACCATATATAGATAGAGCAAAATACAAAGTATAAAGTATAGTTTTACCTTAAAGTCTTCGCTACCAGAGGTTTCACCCTAAACGGGATCATCAGGCGACTGAAAAATATCGGTTAGTGGGCTGCTTAAATGCGTTAGTTGGGGCGTGGGTGTGGGCGTCGAAACGTCCAGCGCATTCGTTTGGAGCGTGGGTGTGGGCGTCGAAACGTTGCGTGCATTCCTTTGATTATTTAGGTTGTTGATCCGAAATCTGTTTTTGTGCCGACAGGTCGAAACTATTTCTGATCTTTTGTTTAGTAAGAGTTGTTTGTCTGCCTTTGTGATGAAAAGTTTTTCGTCCAAACATAAATTGCATCTTTTTTATCCTCCCGTGTAAGAAGTTGAGTGTTTTAGTATAGACCAGGTTATGTCGAAACTTTGGTTTTTTTCTTTTAGATTCCAAATGTATTTCGAAAGTTCCGTCTCATTTGAATACTTTTTATTCTGGAAAGATTTAGTATGGTTACGATATCGCTCTTTAAATGTACTTGCTGTCATGCCAATGTATTGCTTAGTGATGTTCGTGTTGCTTATGGAAATAGATGCCTTGTATACTATGTTGTTTGTCATGCATTGCCCACGTAGGGGGCAATTGTCCTTAATCCTGCAATTGCAAATGCTTGTAACTATGCTTCGTGGCTTGCTTTTCCTGATTGTGCGTGAATTATGTTTCGTGATAATAGACTTGACGTTGTTCATGCAACTATAGCTAATCTTGACTGTGTTTCTGTTAAAACGTTTGTGAAGCTTGTGTCCTGGTGGAAAGTGCTTGTCAATAAGGCTAAGAAAGTTACGTCCTATGTTTGTTTTGACATTTTTGTTAAATGGAGGGTTAAACCAGATGATATTGCGGTGTCTATTTCTGCGTGTTTGCTGTGGTGCTTCTTGTGTGTAGTTTAGCTCATGGTTGAAATTGCTGTGCCTTAATGCATTTTGGTAAATTGGTGCGGTTTCATGGAATGTCCGCTCGTCAGAGGAGAGGAGGGAAATGCGCTTGTTGATTATATATATATATATATATATCTGACAACAAGCATGGTGTATTTCATTTTATAATAGAACATTTTCTTTAAGTTTAAAAATTATTTCCCCAGCTAATACTATCAACGAATTGTTAATGGCGAGCATAATTACTTTTGTATTAAGATTAATAGCTTCAAAAAGCACAGAAGACCCGCAACCTTGTCGTTGGAAATTTTAGAAATTAACGTATTGCGGCACGCGTTTTAGACGAAGCGAAATCTTGAAGAGGTTGAAATCATTCAATAAATAAATGTAAAGCTTAAGCCTCATTCATAGAATGCTTGTAAAGCCACATTTATTCATGAGCAGTTGGTTTAATTTCCCCTGCGGAATTATATACCGCCTTATGCAACGGTCTACCACGGTCTACCACGGTCTACCATGGGTTTCAAAGGGAACTGCATGTATATTAATTTTGTTATATTGTAGTGGTAGACCGTGGTAGACCGTTGGTGGATGGTTCAGATAACTATTTATTATATAAATTATAAAACCACAATGAATACCGATATAATTTTAAGCTATATTTTAATGTCCAATCGTCTTAGTGTTACTCTACATGTCAATACTTCAATCTCTGGCCTTTCCTTTCCTTAACATTTGTTATTCTTTTGCCTATGGAAGAGATTATGTTATTAATAATTGGGATGTCAAAACTACGGAGGGTATTTAATACTTCACATGGCGCTTTCTCCAAACACGACCTCGAGGAGCTAACGCTTGATCCAAAGGACGGGTTTTGTGAATAAACGATACACTGTCGAAATAGAAACCAATTTTATCCTTCCGGAAGTCATCGGCTGGGTAATCTCTCGTTATCATTCGTGCAAATGTTAATCGCTTTGAGTAATCTTTTACTGTCATCAAACCTTTCTTCCTTGCCTGAAGCCAATGGAATTGAGTTTTGTTCAGTGCCCGTCGCACGGTTCGGTTGCTAACTGTAGACGGTATTCCCGCTAAGCTTGAAGTACGATCTTTTTTAAGAGAAATTTCCTCCTGAGTTGGATCGAATTTTGAGTAACACAGAAACGGCCTCCGGCAGAGAAATATGGCGGAGAAGCGTGCGTAGTAGAGCGCAATCTATACATTTTTAAATGCAAATATCTCTCTACTAATTGCACGAAACAGTCTCAAATTTCACAATTTCTTTATTGACTTTAATTTACAAATAGAAATCATATTTTAGCTGTATTTGATACAATATTAAGAAAAATAAGTCAAAGACAATCTTGGACAATAAGGTTGTAACACCCCCTCCCCCCGATTCAATGTTGCCCGAAATGAAACAATGTTGGACTGGAGTTTCATATAACAACATTGAATCGGGGGGGAGGGGGGGTTGACTGTTACAACTATTATTGTCCAAGATTGTCCAAGACCCAATTTTCCTAATTTTGATAAAAACAACTAGTTTTTTATGTTACAGTAGTGATACAGATTAAAGGTATTCTGTCGATGGAAAGAAATGTAGATTTCGATACTTGGATAACTGTTGAGAGATGTATTTATAATATTACTATTGTTTATATATGACGCTCATATTTCAGCCGTTGGGTGATTGATATCTGAGCCCGCTTTAACTGAATATATATATATATATATATATATATATATATATATATATATATATATTGAGCACTCTGTGAAGTTGCCGTGGGTACCTATTAGCGATAATGCAACGCTCACTACCCTTGTGGAAGTTTGAGCACTCTGGGCCCATGCGCACTTCACGCTATCTGAATGTATTTCACCGATGCTTTCCCACATGCGGTTGTCACCGACGATCGCATGTGTATAAGTAATTGGTGAAATTCATTCAGATTGTTCCAAGCTACACTGATGAGCTGTTGTACAGCGAAACACCGTGTCTGTAGATTGAACTATGTATGCTCCTTCACTTCGGTGTTGTTGAGCACTCTGTGAAGTTGCCGTGGGTACCTATTAGCGTTTGAGCACTCTGGGCCCATGCGCACTTCACGCTATCTGAATGTATTTCACCGATGCTTTCCCACATGCGGTTGTCACCGACGATCGCATGTGTATAAGTAATTGGTGAAATTCATTCAGATTGTTCCAAGCTACACTGATGAGCTGTTGTACAGCGAAACACCGTGTCTGTAGATTGAACTATGTATGCTCCTTCACTTCGGTGTTGTTGAGCACTCTGTGAAGTTGCCGTGGGTACCTATTAGCGATAATGCAACGCTCACTACCCTTGTGGAAGTTTGAGCACTCTGGGCCCATGCGCACTTCACGCTATCTGAATGTATTTCACCGATGCTTTCCCACATGCGGTTGTCACCGACGATCGCATGTGTATAAGTAATTGGTGAAATTCATTCAGATTGTTCCAAGCTACACTGATGAGCTGTTGTACAGCGAAACACCGTGTCTGTAGATTGAACTATGTATGCTCCTTCACTTCGGTGTTGTTGAGCACTCTGTGAAGTTGCCGTGGGTACCTATTAGCGATAATGCAACGCTCACTACCCTTGTGGAAGTTTGAGCACTCTGGGCCCATGCGCACTTCACGCTATCTGAATGTATTTCACCGATGCTTTCCCACATGCGGTTGTCACCGACGATCGCATGTGTATAAGTAATTGGTGAAATTCATTCAGATTGTTCCAAGCTACACTGATGAGCTGTTGTACAGCGAAACACCGTGTCTGTAGATTGAACTATGTATGCTCCTTCACTTCGGTGTTGTTGAGCACTCTGTGAAGTTGCCGTGGGTACCTATTAGCGATAATGCAACGCTCACTACCCTTGTGGAAGTTTGAGCACTCTGGGCCCATGCGCACTTCACGCTATCTGAATGTATTTCACCGATGCTTTCCCACATGCGGTTGTCACCGACGATCGCATGTGTATAAGTAATTGGTGAAATTCATTCAGATTGTTCCAAGCTACACTGATGAGCTGTTGTACAGCGAAACACCGTGTCTGTAGATTGAGCTATATATATATATATATATATATATATATAAGTGAGTTTTGGTTCACGAAATGTTAGAGTGCTCAATACCGTGGAAAGCACGGGTGGCGTGTGCTGTTAGGGCGCTGCCTCTCACCGCTGTAGTTAAGCCCAGTTGGACGGGGTTAGTACTTGGATGGGTGACCGCCTGGGAATAACCCTGTTCTCGAACTTGAATTTCATGTGAGTAGAGTTTAGTTGGTCTCTCCTGTGCTTCGAGGGTTTTTCGCAGGCTTCTGCGGTTTTCCTCCCTCCGTAAAATCAACACTTAGGTCTTAGCGTATGTCGTGCACTTTAACATGAGCCTCTGGCTCGGATGATTGGGCGACCACATCCTGTGCTTACGACCTTAAATAAATCATTACTCATTACTACTCATACCATATATAGATAGAGCAAAATACAAAGTATAAAGTATAGTTTTACCTTAAAGTCTTCGCTACCAGAGGTTTCACCCTAAACGGGATCATCAGGCGACTGAAAAATATCGGTTAGTGGGCTGCTTAAATGCGTTAGTTGGGGCGTGGGTGTGGGCGTCGAAACGTCCAGCGCATTCGTTTGGAGCGTGGGTGTGGGCGTCGAAACGTTGCGTGCATTCCTTTGATTATTTAGGTTGTTGATCCGAAATCTGTTTTTGTGCCGACAGGTCGAAACTATTTCTGATCTTTTGTTTAGTAAGAGTTGTTTGTCTGCCTTTGTGATGAAAAGTTTTTCGTCCAAACATAAATTGCATCTTTTTTATCCTCCCGTGTAAGAAGTTGAGTGTTTTAGTATAGACCAGGTTATGTCGAAACTTTGGTTTTTTTCTTTTAGATTCCAAATGTATTTCGAAAGTTCCGTCTCATTTGAATACTTTTTATTCTGGAAAGATTTAGTATGGTTACGATATCGCTCTTTAAATGTACTTGCTGTCATGCCAATGTATTGCTTAGTGATGTTCGTGTTGCTTATGGAAATAGATGCCTTGTATACTATGTTGTTTGTCATGCATTGCCCACGTAGGGGGCAATTGTCCTTAATCCTGCAATTGCAAATGCTTGTAACTATGCTTCGTGGCTTGCTTTTCCTGATTGTGCGTGAATTATGTTTCGTGATAATAGACTTGACGTTGTTCATGCAACTATAGCTAATCTTGACTGTGTTTCTGTTAAAACGTTTGTGAAGCTTGTGTCCTGGTGGAAAGTGCTTGTCAATAAGGCTAAGAAAGTTACGTCCTATGTTTGTTTTGACATTTTTGTTAAATGGAGGGTTAAACCAGATGATATTGCGGTGTCTATTTCTGCGTGTTTGCTGTGGTGCTTCTTGTGTGTAGTTTAGCTCATGGTTGAAATTGCTGTGCCTTAATGCATTTTGGTAAATTGGTGCGGTTTCATGGAATGTCCGCTCGTCAGAGGAGAGGAGGGAAATGCGCTTGTTGATTATATATATATATATATATATATATATATATATATATATATATATATATATATATATATATATATATCTGACAACAAGCATGGTGTATTTCATTTTATAATAGAACATTTTCTTTAAGTTTAAAAATTATTTCCCCAGCTAATACTATCAACGAATTGTTAATGGCGAGCATAATTACTTTTGTATTAAGATTAATAGCTTCAAAAAGCACAGAAGACCCGCAACCTTGTCGTTGGAAATTTTAGAAATTAACGTATTGCGGCACGCGTTTTAGACGAAGCGAAATCTTGAAGAGGTTGAAATCATTCAATAAATAAATGTAAAGCTTAAGCCTCATTCATAGAATGCTTGTAAAGCCACATTTATTCATGAGCAGTTGGTTTAATTTCCCCTGCGGAATTATATACCGCCTTATGCAACGGTCTACCACGGTCTACCACGGTCTACCATGGGTTTCAAAGGGAACTGCATGTATATTAATTTTGTTATATTGTAGTGGTAGACCGTGGTAGACCGTTGGTGGATGGTTCAGATAACTATTTATTATATAAATTATAAAACCACAATGAATACCGATATAATTTTAAGCTATATTTTAATGTCCAATCGTCTTAGTGTTACTCTACATGTCAATACTTCAATCTCTGGCCTTTCCTTTCCTTAACATTTGTTATTCTTTTGCCTATGGAAGAGATTATGTTATTAATAATTGGGATGTCAAAACTACGGAGGGTATTTAATACTTCACATGGCACTTTCTCCAAACACGACCTCGAGGAGCTAACGCTTGATCCAAAGGACGGGTTTTGTGAATAAACGATACACCGTCGAAATAGAAACCAATTTTATCCTTCCGGAAGTCATCGGCTGGGTAATCTCTCGTTATCATTCGTGCAAATGTTAATCGCTTTGAGTAATCTTTTACTGTCATCAAACCTTTCTTCCTTGCCTGAAGCCAATGGAATTGAGTTTTGTTCAGTGCCCGTCGCACGGTTCGGTTGCTAACTGTAGACGGTATTCCCGCTAAGCTTGAAGTACGATATTTTTTAAGAGAAATTTCCTCCTGAGTTTGGATCGAATTTTGAGTAACACAGAAACGGCCTCCGGCAGAGAAATATGGCGGAGAAGCGTGCGTAGTAGAGCGCAATCTATACATTTTTAAATGCAAATATCTCTCTACTAATTGCACGAAACAGTCTCAAATTTCACAATTTCTTTATTGACTTTAATTTACAAATAGAAATCATATTTTAGCTGTATTTGATACAATATTAAGAAAAATAAGTCAAAGACAATCTTGGACAATAAGGTTGTAACACCCCCTCCCCCCGATTCAATGTTGCCCGAAATGAAACAATGTTGGACTGGAGTTTCATATAACAACATTGAATCGGGGGGGGAGGGGGGGGGTTGACTGTTACAACTATTATTGTCCAAGATTGTAGGTCTTCAATAGGGGGGTATAAAGATCTGAAATCTGTAATCTTTTGTGTTTTCTATGAAGTTTTATAATCTTGAGAATTCTGTAAAATCTCTCTCCAAAATGCAGGAAATGGCATATCAGACACTCTCGGACCCCCCCCCCCCTAGAGGTTTGGCGCTACCTCGCCGCTTGCATTGGCATGGTCTTTTGAGAGCACCCGTTGTTTGTTGTAATATTATATTATATTGCTACTTCAGTTATTTTTAAACAAAAAATTTGATCATTTATCAAATACAGTAATGTCTTTCTTCATATTTTTTTTTGGGGGGGGGCACCAAAGCTAATCTGGCCACCCCAGCCTGAAACTTGCCACACGCCACTGTATATGTATGTATATATATATGTATGTATGTATATATATATATATATGTATGTATGTATGTATGTATGTATGTATATATATATATATATATATATATATATATATATATATATATGACTTTATTAATTAATCACAATACAGGAGCATGAATCTTAAATGGCCTAGACATAAATACCAAGTCTCTACCATTAAATCCAATTAGTATTCTTTTCAAACAACCTATTGCAGTAGTTTGAAAGCCCTAAACACTTCTGAGCCATGGTGCATAAAAAACACGGTCTAATACACCTGCCGGGAAATTAAGATAACTTGAAGTGTATGCATGGTGAAAGTATTTAAAAGCTTTTTCTCTTGTTTAACTTATGTGCTGATTAATTTATATCTTAATTTCCCAGGTGTATAAAACCGTGCTTTTAACGCATCCGTGGCTTCAGAGAAGTGTTTAGGGCTTTCAAACTACTGCAGGTGTACTAGTTATCTAGTATGGGACCTCATGTCCTTTTGTAGTTGCACCTGCCCCTGGGCAAATTTAAAAAAAAAAATTTAAAAAAATAGGTTGTTTGAAAAGAATACTAATTCATTTTCTAAGGGTTCCTGTTTTTTTATACACACTGTATATATATATATATATATATACAGTGGCGTGGTGGCAAGTTTCAGGCTGGGGTGGGCAGATTGGATTTGGTGCCCCTTCTGCACCCCCAGTTGGGGGGCCTTGCCCCCCTGCCACCACGCCACTGTATATATATATATATACATTTGTAACATTTTATGAGCCATAAAAATTCGTCTAGACTACTACAAGCATTTTACTAAATTTGCACCACGATTCTTAATAAAATAAAAACTTTAGAGTCTTAAATCTTATTATTCTTACAATTTTTTACTTTGTTCTTCATTGAGGTGTCTATTGTCTTCGTTGAGTTTTGTCACTCCTTGGATTGAAATTGTGGCCGCCATTTTTAAAAATCCGAGTAGAAAAATCCGAATCCGGATGATTGTTCCGAAGTTGACTCGGACCTAGTACCTCGCGGTCATCTCAACTGCGAGTATCCCATCTAGCCACGACCTTGTTATTATCAGAAAATTTGGTTTTTGGCCACCATGTTTGTGTACCTAATTGGCATCTGTGAGGTACACAAATATGGCGGCCAAAAAACGAATGCTCATATAAAGTGTAGTTTTTTCGAATTTTTAGATTGTACATCAGATGCAATTAGACGTCACTTCTAAAGCTTAACCAGGCTCTGTAAGTTGAATTGCATGTACAAAGTGACTTAATGACATTTGAAAATTATGCTGATGTCAGCAATAATATAATTCAAAACGCTGTAACTCACGAGGGATAGACATAGTTGTATTGACTCAAAATTTTCCAGAAATACTTGTAATAACCATCTACAAAATATATAAAACCAGCTTTATAGGTTTATTAATTTATATTTTAAAATTTTGTGACATCAGAGTGAAAACCATTATTTATACAAGAAATATGCAACCAAATTGGAGCTCACTACTGGTAATTTTCTTCATATGGTAAATCATTAATGTTTGAGTTAAGAATTGCATATGAAAAATTGATATACAGTACATGTAATTTACCCACCCTTGTTACTGTTTACTCTTCTGTAAATGTTGATTCTATTTCAGGATCCTCAAATTCAAAATCTGACAAATATGAAACAAAAAATTATTAACACACAAAGATAATTTGAATGTCGCATTGTAGAAACACTGCATGGGTATGCCAAAAATTTGGTTTTATGGTTTATTTCCTGGTTTATTTCCTTTCCAGGCCTTGCTCGGAGTAAAACAAACACACTCTATAAAATGCGCTTGTCACAGACTCAATGTGCTCGTTTTCGCGCGCGTACTCAAAACACTTGATTTCACGTGCCTATACTAAAAACAAGAGTACATGGTTGTTTTTAATTATCAATGGCTGTAATATTATCTTAGTTGGATTATAATTCTTAAAATTTACAGCTGACTAAACTGAACAATAAACCTGAAAGTAAACTTAATGTTTCAATTATGAATTGATGATAGTCAAAAGTGTCTCTTGAAGAAACATTTCTACCAGTCAAGTTCTTTTTGAAATTGCATGAAACATATTGTATTAAAAACTAAAACTGTCTAAAAGTCAATATTCTTCTTCACTTGATAAACACTTGGTGTGGATGTTGGTTCGTCTTCCAGTTCCTCATCGAGGCTATCAACCACATGCACTGAACGTACCGTCGCTTATAACAAGATGTGTGGGTCTCAAGTTCGCCTGTGTGAAGTATGCCTTACCGCCTGTGCCAGGGCCATTTGTACCCGCCATTTTGTTTTTGGCCGCCATCTTGGCCCAGCCCCCACAAATGGCCCTGGGGACGAGGTTGGTAATATACATATATAAGCTTAGTTCAATTTACATACATTAAAAATGTAGGAGTCAATTCCAACTATGATCACCCCCCTTGGCACACCCCTGGATAGACCACAATGCATTGCAAATTTAAGATGGTGGGGAGGGGAGGATGATCGCATTTGGAATTGACTCATACATAAGGTGATATTTGCAACTTTCAGTTGTATGTAGTATAACTACTGTTGGGGTGCCCCCCTGTAAAGTTTGAAACAGTTTGAGAAAAAAATATACGGATGTAATTAGGCATTTTACACTATTCAGCTCTCGAATAGTAATACTTTTAAGTTATGTGATAAAACAGTGTAACATCACTGAAGTTTATTTTAAATATATTTTAGATAATACCAAAATATTTTATGAGATAATATTAAAAGGCAATTCATTGGTTGACATGTTGTGCTTCATTTCATATAAATGAATACATCGATTGTAGTTTTATATAACTATCGACTGTATTTTAGGTACATGTAGTCAGATCATATTAACATTCTTACCTCTTTGTCCATATTGAACATGAATTTTGGGGAAACTTCCAAGCATTTTAAATCCAAGTGTACGTACTTTCATCATGCTTTCACTAACGTCGCTAACCAATTTATTACGAACTCGCTACGAACTGATTACGAAGAAACGAAGTTATCCACTGACCAAACCGATCGATGTCACCCGCAACGACCGCCCGTGATGTAGTCAACCCCCTACGGTGGCCCACAAGTATCACGGCAAAATAATCTGGAAACAAGGCAAATACTAAATTTTAAATGGCCCACAAGTGTCACGGCAAAAGTTTGTTGAAACATCACGGCAAAAGTTTCACGGCGGAAGTAGATTTCGCGGCGGAAGTAACTGGATTCCGTTTGCCTGTTCTTGTCTCCTCTCCTTGAACTCTAGAAGTCTCGAACGTCGAACTGTCGCGCTATTTTATATTATAATATATGGATGGATCATGGATGATTTTATGTAAGTATGCAGTATTATGTACTTGTTTTAACCATATAACGAAATGTGTGTTTTTAATAGAAGTGCGAGAACTCTGGAAAAAGTTGCCGCTTTATATGTTGAATGAGTGTTGATTGTTGACTTTTCTTATTTGCAATTGTAATTCTTCTTTGCGTTAATTTCATAGTCATTTGATGTTCTTTTAACTCAGCAAAATTTATTCTGTTGTTCGGTTTGTGTAATTTCACCGTCACCGAACATATTTTATTTTAGTTGTAATAATAAAGAAGCGTTTGAGTTTATAGCAACAACGTTTGAGTTTAATTTGTGTAGTCCCTCGTGGTTGTCACATGCAGTATAGTATTTCGTCATCACGTGACCATAAAATTTGATTTTGCTTTGAAGGCAATGAAGTTACTAAACCAGCCTTGTTTTACAATCAGTTGGAAAAACAAATGAGAGTAAGGTTATTAAATATGGAGGAGGGGGCAGAGGGGCTCCAGCCCCCCCCCCCCCCCCACACATACACACACTTATATGAATATTAATTTTAATGGGCCCCCCTTTAAAACTTTTAACAATTTCAAGACACACACCCCAACCTCAAATTTTAAAATGCTCAAAACGTAGTTTTGTTGTAGAAGTGATGTTTATTTAATGTCTATAAAATGCTGGTTTAAAATGGATCGAGTTCCTTCCTCTTACTTTAGTTTTTTAAAAATTAATTTTTCCATGAACCAACAATGTACTCTACCACTTCTTGTGACTGTTATTTGCTGAAATGCCTTATGTTTGTCTCAACTTATTTCTTAGCAGCTCATTTCTCCACGCGTGTAGAGTGGACTACACGCATGTCGAGATTAGCACCCTCACCGGGCTCGGGGATAAAGGACATAAAGGACTGGGGGGGATAATCATCCTTACTTGCAGCCAGTGGCTGAATTGCTAAGGACACAGATCAACGTGGCTGTGACGAGGCATAACAAAGGTGTTAGTTTGTTTTTTTTGTATTTTTTTCGTATTCCAAAGTCAGCCTAAAATTAAATACTGCTCATGGGTTCAATTAGCCTGAAATGTCATATTAAAGTTTCAAAATTTCTGGGGATGCCAGGCATGCTCTTGAACTCAACCCTTTAGAAAGATGGTTGATTTTGGAAACAGATACCTATTTTTTGCAATGCAGTCTGCTATTACAAATATTAATGAAACTTCTGCAGGGCCCTGGAGATTGTCCAAACTAACTCCCCCTCTCCCTTTCAAGGATGGTTAATAACCCTGATGGTTGCATGGGAGTAACTTTTTTTATCTTAGCTTTTGTAGTATGTGCTGTGAAAAAATTAGAAAAAATGTTAAATATTGTTGGAAATGTAATGCTGACCAATCAAAGTTAGGGCCTTTGAACTGGAAAAATGAAAACAAGGCTGACGATGGTCAACCATCAACTTCATTTGGCAGGCCAAAATGTAAAGATGAAAACAGGAAAACTGTAAAATCATTTGAGAATTACACTAAGGACAAGCGATCAGAGCAGCAGGATGGTTGCCAGTTTCGAACATCCAAGAAAAAGATGAAAACTGAGGATGTCGAGGTTACTGTTAATATTGGGTTGAAACAACTTATCAATGGTGAATTAAAGACACTGAGAGGAAAGCGATTGCCTGTTTGTGTCTCACAAACATCTAACTATCATACATTACGAGAAAAAGCAATATGCATTTGATCGAACCTTTGATGGAACAAGAAAGTATGTCCTACTTTTAGATGATGGAAGTGCAGCTCTGTTCATGCCTGGTAATTACTATAGATGTTATTAAACCATCAAAGTGCAGTAATTAATTAAAATCTCATAACGTCCACACAGGGGGGGTGGTAAGAATTTTGAATTGAATCAGTCATTGTTTGTACTACAGTACATTTATTTTTGCCTAGTCAAAAATCAGTTGAACTTGTTCGAAGTTCCAAGTCTATGTTCAAAGTCTATTTCAGACCCTGTTATTTAAGAAATGTTCTCTGTTACAATTGATGACTTTGCTGTTCCTTTAAAAACATGCTCAAAACTATCCCAAATGTTAGAAATAGCAATTTTATGAGACCTAAAAATTTAGCAATTTCCAGGAAGAGCATGTCCCTCTCCAAGTTCCCACCCCTATTGCTTTCACTTTTTTTTCGTAATATTGAATATACACATACTGTAGGGAGCAATGAGTTACTGTAATTAATGATAATTATATAATATACTATTTATTTTAGGTAAAGAAAGACAATTCTTCAACTTGAAAGACTACAAGAAAGAAGTAGGCAAAGATTACAAAAGAATTGTGTTCTACTTATGTGATGCAAAAGAATTTGACGTTTATGAAGGTTATGGACAAGACAGTGACCCCAAAATCGAAAGTGGTGACAGTGAATCACCACTTGAAGGAGATAATCTGTTTGACAATGATGTGGAGCAAATGTTAAACGATGAGATATCTCCAGAAGAAATAAATCGTATTTTGCAATCAGATGCAATAGCTGAAAGTCACACGGAAGAACCAACTACCGAAAAGACCACCATTAACTTAACAATGGAACATGCTTCATTTCCCCAGGCAGTTGATTCCAAGTACCCAGCAATAAAGACACGTGCAGATGCTGTGAAAGAGCTTGCTTCTAAGGTGAACAAAGATGAACAGTTCTTTATCGTTGCTAGAAGGAATGCACCACTACCTCGAATCCTGAAGCTATGGCGAGGCAAGCTTCCAGGTCTCATATTACAAACCTTTTAAGAGTACACTACAGTGGAGAAGACGGCATTGACTCTGGAGCAATGGCATTGGAATTTCTAGAACAGACAATTCCTGATATTGCTTCAAAAATGTTTCCCGATGGAACCCCAACATCACATGTGCAGTGTGGCAACTTTCGAACCTGTGGTGAAATTATTGGCAGCATCGCTTGCACAAGGTGGGCCTCCTCCATGTTTCTTAGAGCAGTGCAGTTATGATGCTATTTACAAGGTTGTGGATATGATGAACATTGAAGAAAAACAACATTTAAGTTCTAAAGAGTTGGGGCTTCTTACTGAGGTAAGGTCCAACTGCACCAAGCATGTGGATTATATTCTCGACAATGGCTATACAGGACCAATAGACAATGAGCACATTGAAGCAATCATTGGGTCTTTGCGGTGAGCATTGTCTCTAAGCGCATCCTTTATATGAAGGAATTTGCAATTGGCTTGAATAGCTATGGGTTAGCTGATATCATTAAGCACAAGCCAGATGAATGCCAGTCTTTATTTGTGAATGGGTTACTTAAGAGTGAGGTGGTCCCTGATGCTGATTATTTGTACTCACTGATGATGCCACAATTTTCAGAAGAAGGTTCTACAAAGAGGGCTACTGAGGAAGCGATGATAGATGCTTTGCAAGATACTTTGAATTATTTTGAAGACAGCACAGTAACCGGTTACCTTGCTGCCATTGCGTGGAACTACGACGAAGATGGTGTTTCCACTACGACTGATGATTCTGATCCAAAAGAAGTGTTTGAGACAGCAAACCTGACCATATCTACAGTTTTAGGCTGGCTAACAGGTATGCGGCACAAGCTAATTGTTGGTAAGAGACCAACAATTACTGTTTTTTTCGACCATGATTGCATGAAACGCAATCCAAAGCATTCAGTATGCTTTCCATTAATTAGGGCCTGTGGACGGACAATTACATTTCCAGTTTCTCACATGCAACCAGCCGAGAGGTTTAGAGAAATTTTTATCATGGCTTCCTGTAAAGGGCAGTCTTTTGGGAAACCCTGATTGTAAAGAGACTAAAAAGAAACGTTCACATTAATTTTTTGCACAAATTCAGTTTGGTAAAGTTTTGTTTGTTTTTAAGTTACAATATGTACATTTTAAAGTTAATATTACAGTCATTTGCAACTCACTTTTCACCCAAATCTTCCAAATCTTCGGAAGTTCATTGGGAAGTTCGTAGTTCGTTTTGAACTCTCCATTTGATTGGTTGCTTGGTTCCTAGCAGCCAATCAAATGCATAGTTCAAAACGAACTTTAAACTTCCCAACGACTACTTGCGAACTTTGGAACGAACTTCCGAAGATTTGGGTGAAAATGAGTTGCAAATGACTATAATTAATGTAGCATTAAAGTTAGCATTGTAACTGCTGCTGTCCTGTTAATCACATGGTGTATATTTTAGCAGTTCATAAAGGCTACAGTGTTGAAAACAATTGAACAACTACAGTTTATAAACTTGAACATAATTACATAGTACAGTTGTATATAATTACATTACGTTACGTTACGTTACGTTACGTTACGGTAAGTACAGTACAGTACAGTACAGTACAGTACAGTACAGTACAGTACAGTACAGTACAGTACAGTACAGTACAGTACAGTACAGTACAGTACAGTACAGTACAGTACAGTACCATTACAAATTACAAATTACAAATTACAAATTACAAATTACAAATTACAAATACAATTACAATACATTATATTATAAACTCGTGTATTCTTAAACGTCTTTAACATATTATTGTGTAAAAGTTACCAATACCCACTTTGTATTTTATCTACATGTATTACCGGCACAATTGAACTTGTGAGCTGTTTTCCTACATATTTATACATGTTTTTTTATATCAAATTTGCCTCCTGGCATGTTTTCTATTGTAACGCGTTTTGTTTGTAATCGTACGCACTGTCGTATGACTGACGACGACAGATTCGTGAGACAGTCGTTGGAGAGTTCGACCAGGATGCTCTATTTTTTGCACAAAAAATATAGAGCAGAATATTGGATTTTAAGTTGTATTCAACAATTACTTCCCCAAATTGCCTGAAATTTCCTGCAAAAAGTGTCTTCTACCCCTGTCCTGCTGTTCACATGTTACCTGATTCTACAGTCAATATTACATACTTTAATGATGTCATTTTAAGTTACTTTTACCATAATATTTGTCTAATAGATTCAAGAACCATTTACTGCATAGTGAAGTAGGGTATCATGCTCAACTCACACGTTGCCATTAGATACTCAAAATATTCCTGGTGATCGTTGGTTTGAGGTGGTTCAATGAGGTGAGATCTAACATACTCAAGTTTATTCCCAGGAACAGGTGATACCAGGCCAGAAACTCCACCTTTGCACTCTGGTGCATGGTAAAGCAGATTTGGTCTACCAGATACTGTGTCATGTCGAGATTTGCGAATCACGTGTGTTCCAGTGATCCTTCATTTGGTTCAGATCTTCTTGCAGCAGCGAGGCAAAACAAAACCACAGACATTCAATTTCCAAAACATTACATTTGTTAAATTTCTCTTCTTCCAAGCTTTTGAAAAAGTTTATCCACCAGGTAGTTCTACTCCTTCTTAAATACGACCACCAACCTTCGATTCTTTGATTCCTGGTTGATGGGACATATCTGTGGCTGCTTAAATCATCTCGAAAGAAACACTGCGCTGACGCTGCTATCCCATTTTCGGTACCCAGATCGGAAACCAGTTTCACAGGACAGCCACCAAATTCCTGTACAGCATCAAGGAAATAAGACGCAACATTATGAGGAGAATTATTTGAGCGGGTTACATAAAGCCACAATATTTTTCGGCTCCACCCGTCGATGCAGCCGTGGACCGGAAAACCGAACGGTTTTAGTTTGTCATATCCATCACAGTGCTATGCGTAATTAGGACCGACATTATAATATGTCCTCCTCTTTAACTTGTGAGTTTTTCTTTCGGCCGTACCTTCGGGATCCATATCTTTTAGCTAGCGTCTTTTGGACAACCAAACGAGGGACTCTTATTCCTTGCCTCTGTAGAGTATGCCAAACGTGCCGATATCCTCCTATAGAATCAGGACCATCCAATAGATTTCAAATTTTTTGGCGAATAATATTAATGTCAAAATCCGCTTGTCGTCTCTTCAGACCATAGAGACGAATGCGCCTTTTCAAAGTTGAGATACTTATTTGAATACTGTGACATTTATTCAGCATCACAATAATTTCCTTGTATTCGTATCCTTGATAAAAATAACTACGGATTAAGTCTTCTTCCGAAGTCGAAGCCATCTTAACAACACATGACATACAGTAGACAGTTTAATAGTAGACAAGCTGCGGTTCAATTGGATTTTGGGTTTTACTTCCGCCGCGAAATCTACTTCCGCCGTGAAACTTTTGCCGTGATGTTTCAACAAACTTTTGCCGTGATGTTTCAACAAACTTTTGCCGTGACACTTGTGGGCCATTTAAAATTTAGTATTTGCCTTGTTTCCAGATTCTTTTGCCGTGATACTTGTGGGCCACCGTAACCCCCGCTACTACACCCCTGTATATTTAACAATTAGACAACTCGCCCTCGTTTTCTATGAGCGAATAGTCAACTCGGCCCGAGTTGACTATCGCTCATAGAAAACGAGGGCGAGTTGTCTAATTGTTTTAGTATAAATTTACCAACAAAAGTTAAATAAATTCTCGACCATAACATATTCTTTGAGGCTCGTTTAATACATTTTTTACCAGCCAACAACAAACGTTCAACAGTCATTTCGGACATCTGCTTGGCCCGTACAGTAATTGATGGAAAAGAAAAGTTTTCTTGCATAATTTAGCATGCATTTTCATGTACAATATTGAAACAATATATATCCACTCATTTGTTTTGTAAAAGTGACAAAAAGTTGAAAGAAACATTCAATTTAGCATATAGTTTACATCACGAAATCTTGTCAACAGCTACCGTAATTTTGAAATGTGTTTTGTTTGCAGTTATTTCGTTTTAAACGAACACAGATAAACAATTTAACGATCTTACCATTAATAATTTCCATTCTAACCATTTTGTAGCCGTTTTTGTTATCTGTAGAACGTATTGCTTCGCCTAAATGTCCAATTTCTTCTTTCATTTGCCCACTTCATTATAATTTCGGCGCCATTGTTGCTTAACAGAACAACCGCTGGCTCTAATGATCACTGTTCGTGCTATACTACGCATTTTGTCATTGGTCAATTTTTTTAAAAGAATGACTTTCATTGGTTTATCCCAGAGGTTTATATCACCAATTAGTATAAATTTACAAGTTTATAATGCAAATCCTCGAATTTCATTGGCTATTGCAGGAGTTTATAATTGGTGATATAAACCTCTGGGATAAACCAATGAAAGTCATTCTTTTAAAAAATTTGACCAATGACAAAATGCGTAGTATAGCACGAACAGTGATCATTAGAGCCAGCGGTTGTTCTGTTAAGCAACAATGGCGCCGAAATTATAACGGAGTGGGCAAATGAAAGAAGAAATTGGACATTTAGGCGAAGCAATACGTTCTACAGAAAACAAAAACGGCTACAAAATGGTTAGAATGGAAATTATTAATGGTAAGATCGTTAAATTGTTTATCTGTGTTCGTTTAAAACGAAATAACTGCAAACAAAACACATTTCAAAATTACGCTAGCTGTTGACAAGATTTCGTGATGTAAACTATATGCTAAATTGAATGTTTCTTTCAACTTTTTGTCACTTTTACAAAACAAATGAGTGGATATATATTGTTTCAACATTGTACATGAAAATCCATGCTAAATTATGCAAGAAAACATTTCTTTTCCATCAATTACTGTACGGGCCAAGCAGATGTCCGAAATGACTGTTGAATGTTTGTTGTTGGCTGTTAAAAAATGTATTAAACGAGCCTCAAAGAATATGTTATGGTCGAGAATTTATTTAAGTTTTGTTGGTAAATTTATACTAAAACAATTAGACAACTCGCCCTTGTTTTCTATGAGCGATAGTCAACTCGGCTTCGCCTCGTTGACTATTCGCTCATAGAAAACTCGGGCTCGTTGTCTAATTGTTAATTATAAACTCCTGCAATAGCCAATCAAATTCGAGGATTTGCATTATAAACTTGTAAATTTATACTAAATGATGATATAAAATATATGATATGATATACATGATATATGATACATGATATATATGTGATATATGATATATATATATGTGATATATGATATATATGTGATATATGATATATATGTGATATGATATATATGTGATATATGATATATATGATATATATGTGATGTGATATATGATATATGATATATGATATATATGTGATATATGATATATATGTGATATAATATATGTACTTTCTGTCATTTTAATAAGTTCAAGTATTTTAAAGAATACATAATTATTCTGTTATGAAATCTATACCTATTGAATTAGTATAGGTGATTGCATGGGGCCGAGGAAAATGTGAATGACCTCGTTTTTAAGTAAATATTTTTTTTAATTTCTTACATGAAAATGGGTTTATAAGAGCTAATTTATATGCATGCAAAAGAATATTAATTTAACACGCCATTTACGAATAAGGTTTATACATGTACATGTAGAGGTGAAATTTTCAACTGGCTCGATGGATTATCTGGAAAACGCGGGTAGCGGGTATGGAAAATGCGGGTATGGAAAATGCGGGTAATAATTTTGATGAACAATAATAATTATATATACACACTAAGAAATTAATAGCGCAAATTGGGCCACGAAAATGTCTCTAGTTCCCAGTAGTCCGTTTCGTCGGATTTCGCGCGGTCATGAATATCCATTGACATAGCAAATGTATACAAACTTTTGGCGGTTCGTTCCGAAGACTGGGTCAAAGGCTTGGTCTCTCTTGATCATATCCAAAATCTCCTAACTCTTAGCTTTCGTTTAGTATATTGGGCGTGCTGACACATACTATAATTTATGCGTTGTCCATACATTTCCATGCCTATATTTGACAACAGCGACGCAGTTATAAGTTGGTGTAAAGGAGAGGTAAATATATTTTGTTTACTTGATTTACTGAAAAAATCGAAACGATAGAACCACAGAAGATGTGTTGTTCATTCGTTTAAGTGCTTGCGAAGAACGTTTGGTAATACATGTATAGGTGAAAATTTGTAACTAAATTTGCCAAAATTTCCGGCGCGGGTGAAAGGTGACTCGTGTCTTTCTAATCGGTAACTCTATGTCTTTCTAGTTGTGTCCGCAATCTTTTACGCGAGTTTCTACATGGCATTTAGCGACATCAGTGGCCACAGATGGCCGACGTTCTGTTAGTAGCCTGTCTCTTCTTGGTCTTGAGTAAAGAGGCATCACGTTTCACCCGTGTCGCAAATTTGACAAATTTTGTTACAAATTTTCACCAAGTGATACATTAATAAACGTTCTTCGCGAGCGCTCAAACGAAAGAATAACATATCTTCTATGTTTCTATCGTTTCGCTTTCTTCAATAAATCAAGTAAAGACTACAAATTTAACTCTACTTTTGACCAACATAATTAACCACGTCGCTGTTGTCGTATTACTCTTAACCCACGTAGAAAATCTGACAAATTTAATTACAAATTTTCACCTATTGATGTATTACCAAAGAACATGAAATGAAAGAACAGCACATCTTCTGTGTTTCTATCGTTTCGATGTCTTCAATAAATCAAGTAATGACAAGATAATTTACTCTGCCTTTGACCTACACTAACCGCTTCGCTGCTATCTGTCTCGTGATGCGGCAGGCATCACGTTTCATCCGAGTGGCAAAGTTGACAAATTTTGTTACAAATTTTCACCAACTGATACATTACCGAAGTTCTTCGCAAGTGCTTAAATGAAAGAACAATACATCTAATGTGTTTCTATCGTTTCGCTTTCTTCAGTAAATCAATTAAAGACTATATTTAATTCTGCTTTTGACAAACATTAATCGCTTCACTGATGTCTGTATTGACGATCGTCATATATGCGGCTTGGAAATGCGAGAACAACGGATAAATTAAAGCATAAAACAACGCGACCAATATACGAGACGAAAGCCAAGACATTGCAGATTTTGAATATGAACGAGTTTGATTAAATCTTCCGAAATGATAGCCAAAACGTTGTAATCCATTTCCAGCATGCATGACGGAGCAATTCCAGACAAAAATGGAACTGGGCGCTAGCGACTTAACCTGGCCCAATTTTTTACCTTAATTTCCTAGCGTGATATATATTTTTGCATATCGTTGTTAGACAACCGGTTGCTAAGGACATTACTCCGGTGGGAGAAAGTGTTTCACAAAACATATTTTTGTACTATATATATATATTGCAAAAAGGTATAACATGAAAACAAAAAAATTAAAAGCACCGAGCAAGTTTGTGAGGAAAACTACTAAAAAAAAGGAAACTTCCTTTGCTGCAGAATGTCGCTGGGGAAAAAACTTGAAGGACATCGGGACACAGACGACGGCGGAACAAACGAAGGACGTCAAGATATATTTGAATTAAATGCCAGAATTTAGAAATTGGCAGAGCTAATGTACCATAAATCAAACATTCCGAAGACAGTGGACATCAACTTTTAACTTTGCATGGAGAACAAGACGACTCTTCGAACATGCTTGGCTTGAAAGTTGAAACCACGGTTGAATTCTTATTTAGCCGGCAATCTCCGATCAGGCAGAAGCCAGGATGATTTTTTCAAACTATGTTGAGTCGAAAAGACATGAGCTTACAAGATTCCAATAATTTCCGCGAGTATTTATCCGATAGTTACTTTTCTTTTATTTAAACCTAGGGCAAACACGTCTCCCAAAAAGTACGCATGGATTTTATGAATAAACCAAAAATGACAAAGATATTCTATTTTTTGTTGAAAATATCCCTTAAAATTTCACTAAAACGGCCATAAAGTCATTAGGATTTGCTCAATTGAGAAACGCATGCGTACTTTTTTGCGTGAAACTTCTGTTGTTAGCAAAACTTATAAATTGGCAGAAATTATATGTTTTTCTTATCTCCATGACGTCATAATAACGTCACGAAGACGTCACTGTATGGCGTCATACAAACGAAAGAACTTCATTCATATATATATATTATGTGCAGAATACCTAGCATAGGGATCAAATTGTAAAGCTCTACAAACTCTGTGGTCAAATAAAATTTTCCCTAGCAACGGGCCAAAATACTATTGTCTGAACAATGAGTGATTGTTGATTGAGGGTTCGTCCTGAATGGTACAATGGGAATTAGGATTTTCTGCATTCCATCACTGACAAAGGGATCATGATTACACTATATCTACTCAGTTATTGTCCAAAGCAAACCTCAGTGTGTTTTGGTTGTGGAAGCTCACTGAAACCAGGTGGGCTTATTTGCAATCCTCCAGGTGACCTCGTTGTTGTTTCGAACATGTACAGAAAATGGAGACAGGATGGACAGATGCACAGAAAACTTGCAAATGTTTATTTCCATTGCATCCCAGGCTGCATTAGACGGAGGCAGCCTTACTTTCAACCAGATCAGTGTTTCGTTCCACGCCAGATTGAACCATTTCTTAATCAACAACACAGATTATTTATTGGACAAACATTCGGAAACATCCAAGTTACTTAAATTGTTGAAAATATTTTCTGTTTGTTGCCGTATATCATATTAATTCATGAAACCTTATATGCATGTCTTAACTAAATATATTGTCACATAGAAAGTTTGCTTTTACAGTCGACAGATAAGCAATCCAGGTTTAACAATTAATAACAACAATGTTTCATAGTCAACTATATACATCATGCATGTGCATAGTTAAAACGTTTTGTTTTGTTGATAGAAAGATACTGAAACGCTATCTTCGCTTCTGAATAATTTTTCCATTTAACTATTGTTTAGATTGTATTTTATATTTTGCTAAAGACGATGTTATGTTCGTATAGTATGTAACTTATTCATCAATGGCGACCAATTTTATATTCTTTACCCTTTCGAACCTTGTACTGTGTGTAAAAATTTTTTCTAAGCTGTTTGTTCTAATTTCTAAAGCATAATAAACTGGTCAGGAGTGCATTTGTGGGACTAATTAAGCTAGTTGCATTACGAAAACGCATTATTTTCTGAAGAGTTGTTCACGCTCCTAACAAAGTGCAATATTCCTGTAAACAGGGAAATAAGTATATCAATGATATAATCAGTTTTAGCGATCGTGGACTGAATACTATAGCAGAACATATATCCCAATCGGCAATCTAATGGTCTTCGTAACTTAAAATAGGTTTTCAAAAACTCATTAATAATTCGTGAGGAAAACACAAAGGAAATCAGTACCATGTCCGTGGTTTTATACCTGATAAAACTTCTTGACGTCAGAAAGAATACTAATGAACAAACAATTTTATATAAAGAATAATAATGAACAAAACATGCAATAACGAATCGTTTTTGAAGCCATTCAAAATTTTAAATCTGATAAAACACTCCTGCTCGTGTTTTAAATATTACATACTTACTGATTCAATGCTGATTTATCTCCAAATATCGTTTTTCCGTACTAAGTATTGAATTATAATGAACATAAATACACCTATAATATATATATATACAAATCTGTGAAATAACCTAATCATTTATAATTTAATTTTAGATGATTATTCCCCTCGGTTTTCAAAATTACATGACGAAAACTCCAATGTGGTTCCCATTAACACTTAAACCTTTATAAAATTATAATCTCTCCCTCGTTTTACAACATTACGCAACCAAAACTCCAATGTAGTTTCCATTAACTACACATGAACCTTAAAAAAATAGACATACAAATCTGTGAAATAACCTAATCATTTACAATTTAATTTTAGATGATTATTGAATTAATTGATTTTGTTGCCCTTGTTTTTCTTGTGTAATTCGTTGTGTTACCCGAATTTTCCATACCCGCATTTTCCATACCCGGTATCCGCTACCCGGCTTGATGAGATGTTTGGACCAGAGCCTTTGGCACACAGGATATAAAGTATTTATTTTTGTTAATGAAATTTAAGTTTCCTTCTATTCAATTGGCATCTTATGTTGCATGAAGATGGGGTTTTTTATGAATTATGTCTCAACTATTATCCTATAAAGAGCCTGTTCACATGAGACCGAGTTATACAGTATCTCAGGGGTTGTGATAACTAATTGGGAAACTCTGTTTCACATCTAACATCTGTATGCTACTTAATGCTTTACCCCAAGTTATCCCAGCTAACAACAACTCCCCCCGAGATGACTCTGGTTGGAGTCATGGAAGTTGAGATAACTGTAGTCCTAGGGTTACCCACGGTTAATAGAAGGGAGACTGGTTAGGCTAGCCGTACCACGTGACAAAATATGCTATTATTCACTCATATTTCGTGTCAGGTGATGCGGTAGCTGCATCGATTCTGAAACCTACTAGTGTTGACGTAGAACCTCTGTTGGAAAACCTTCGATTCTTGCCTAAACATTCTGTGTCGTAATTGTATTTTCAAATGCGATTTTTGGCAACTATATGCCTGTCCAAAATTGCGCGTTTTTTGGTTGTCCGACCAGCAGAAAGCATGGGCTTTCGCTTTTTAAAATTCCGATTGTTCGCGCAGATGATTCTGAAGTGACATCGACGTCGAAGAAGAAAGCTCGAGAAGAATGGCTTCGTTTATTACTTCGAACAAGAGAGATGACACCGGAGTTGAAGCAACGTATAGACGAAAGCAATATTTATATTTGCGAGATTCATTTCAAACCAGATTGCATTTTAACAAGTAAGTATTTGTGCTGACAATATTAACTTAAATTTGCATTTCCGCTTGTTCAACTCGTCACGGCTCAACAAGGGTCTCAGAGAACAAGGGCTCTTTATGAATAATGCAGTGTCCAGTTTAAACACCCTCTTCTTAATTTTCAGGTCCCAAACGAAAAGTTTTGGTAACTGGGAGCATTCGGACGGAGAATCTACCAACGAAGAGCCACGATGTTCCTAGAAAAGTCGAACGCCGAACTCTGGTAAGAACCAGCCTCGATTCCCTCGAAGATATGCCATCAACCTCCTCAGATTCTTTGTCAGTAACGACCATCGCCAATCAGCTTGACGAAGAAGCTATACTTCCTTGGAAGGTAGTTAAAGATAACTGTAAAGATTCTGATAGAGAAGTTAAAATCGAACTGTACGAGATGGCGTTCACGGTATTGCAAGATACACAGTTACCATTAATACTGCATTAAAATTTTCCATTTATGTTTTTCACTGGCCTATCCCCGATAACCACGCCATCTATCTTTTGAAAAACCGTTCTGTTAGAGGTGAAGAAATCAGGGAATTGTTCACATTAGTGATTGCCAGAAGGATTGCCAGATGACGATGACATCAAATCTGTAGCTATCGACCCAGAAACAGATATCACAGAACATCTTTCAGGAACAATTGTTCGTCATTCTGTACCTAAATTGTTGAGCAAAACTCAATTTGAAACATCCGTTTTGTACCGTTCTGCCGATTGCCAAGTCGTTCTAGAGACCTCTAGCACTAAAGAAGAGCCATGTGGGCCATGCTCCAGTGCCAGTAATGCCCTAAAGAGAGCACAGAGGAGAAAGAAAAAGATCTCTTCAACACCAGCTAAGGAGAAAGCAGCTCTTGCTGCTTGTGGAGCAGAAAAGTTGCGTGCAACTGTTAAATCGACAAGGCTCCAGTGCAAGCAGTTAGAGGACAAAATCCAGGAGCTAAAGCAAGGATTGCAAAGGATGCAGTGGGTGTCAGTGAGTCTTTGGAGAAGGACCTTCTTAAGATAATGGGAGGGCAGAATCTTGAGGCCACTCCACACATGAAGTTCTTTTGGGAGCAACAGATGATGCTTTTACAAGCAAAGAAAATGTGGAGGAGATATCATCCCCAAATTATCAGGTTTGCATTATCACTGCATGGCAAGTCACCATCTGCATGCAGAGAGCTACGGGATAGTGGTGCTTTAATCCTCCCAAGTGAAAGGGTTCTTCGTGATTATAAGAACTTCTTTAAACCAAAAGCTGGCATAAACCAGGAGAATGTTGACTGTCCGTGAGAAAACCTCTTCGTTTTCTGGTGTCCAACGATATGTGGCTCTCATCATGGATGAGATGAAGACCCAGTCAAATCTTGTTTTTGACAAGTTTTCTGGAGATTTTGTTGGCTTTGTTGATCTTGGAGATCCATTGACTAACTTTGCCAACCTGGAGAAAGAAGATGCTATGGTTTCTCATGCTTTGCCATTTCTTGTAAGGGGATTATGCACTGATGTTAAACATGTCATTGCATATTTTTTTACAGAAAATGTCACTTCTTTCCAGATAATGCCAATTTTCTGGAAAGTTGTTTCAGTTCTGGAGCTTGTGCTAAATCTTTGGGTCTGTGCTGCTGTTAATGATGGGACCTCACCAAACCGCAAGTTCTTTCGTCTGCATTCCAAGCTGGCTGCTGACCTGAAGTGCGATGTTGTACATAAGACATGCAATCTTTTTGCAATGTCACGCTTCATCTATTTCTTTGCACATTCTCCACATTTGATGAAGACTGCACGTAACTGCCTGTACAACTCTGGTTCTGGTTCATGCAGCCGATATATGTGGAACGATGGCAAGTATCTGCTGTTCAAGCACATCGCAGATCTCTTCTACAGCGACCAAGAATTTGCATTGCACTCCCTGCCAAAGCTGACCATGGATCATATTGTCCTTACTTCATACAGTAACATGAAGGTGAAGCTGGCAACCCAAGTCCTGAGTCGTTCAGTTGCTGTATCCCTGGAAGAAAGTGGCAATGAAGAGGTCCTGGGAACAGCACAATTCTGTATGATGGTGAATGATTTCTTTGACTGTACAAATGTGCGGTCACAGACTGAACATGTTAGGAAAATAAATTATTTCATCAAACCATACACCTCCAAAGATGACGAGCGACTCACGTGGCTGAAAGATGTCTTCCTGAAGTACATGGAGAATTGGAGGAAGACTACCCCCTTGCACGCCAAGGAGATTATTCTGCTACTGCAAGAGGGAAAATGTTTATTTCTACTCAAACTTATGAGGGCTTCAAGATTACCATCTATTCCCACATTGAGGCAATCCAATTTTTACTTGGTGAGGGGTTTCAGTATGTCCTGAGTGAGAGATTCATGCAGGATGTACTGGAAGATTACTTTGGGCACCAAAGAGCAAAAGGAGGACGGTCGGATAATCCCACAGCCCAGCAATTTGGTTACAATGATCTAACCACTGCAGCCCAAAGAGATATTGCACCAGTGACAAGAAGTAATGTTGGAGGTGGATATGAGAAGAAGAAATGGTACAAAGTCAGCGATGAACAAGTAAGGAAACGAAAGAAATAGTTAACCTTCCTTTACTCTTTTTTATAGAGCCAGGGGCGGATTTAGCGTTAGTCAAATAAGTCAGATGACTAAGGCGAAAATTGTTAAGAAATAATTATAATATCATCATATATTAACTTACTGATTGGTCTAAACAAGAAAAATTGCGAGGGCTGACTGGTTTAGGTGTTTTGCAGGATTTAGGCCGATTTAGCCAATCCCGGTTTAGAATCTTGCAGGATTTAGACCGATTTAGCCATTCTCATTGGTCCAAAACCGCCAAATCGCGAACGCCGACTGGTTTAGATTTTTGCAGGATTTAGGCCGATTTACCCATTGCGATTGGCCAAAACGAGGCAAATTGTTGAATCTGATTGGTTGATTGCTTTGCCGAAAGTATGCCGTACCGGAAGCCTGCAAAATGCGGTCTGCAAGGTCTTAGTGTTCAGTCAGTTCAGTCTAATTCTGTTCGATCGATTCATGGCTTCTACAAGCTTGTTAGATCGTGCGTTGTGTGCTTTAAAAAGCAGCGATGATGTTCGTTTGCGGCAAATGTATGTTGATTTGTCTGCGAGAATCAGTCCTTGTCGGGTACTGGCGGCCGGAGAGCATTTCCCCAAGATTGGGAAGACATCGGTGCTGAGACGGTCTATTTGCCACAACACATGAAGGTGGACAAGCTAGAGTAAGCCATATGTCGCTCTAAGGTAAGCTTATAGGTACAGTAATTCATCAATATGGATTCAATATCGATGTTAGTCTGTTGTCATGTTACTTCCCTAACCTTTGTTGATATAACTTTTAAACATATAAGTAATAAGGTCTGGGCCTGGGGAAACAGATCAAAAAGCTAAGCAATAAATATCTACATGACATTTCTACAAATTTCCATATATTATCGTTATACATCAAGTAAGCATTCTTCTCACATGTGGCTATTATGAAATTTTAATCTGATAATTGCACTGGACAGGAATTGAACTTGGGTTGCTGGTGCCTGAAAACCAGACAGCTCATAGTAACATGGGTTAGTAGGGGGATGGGTAGTGGCAGATTAGATGGGGGTTAGAATGATCGGGATGATGTAGAGAGTTGAGCTCCTCTATGTCTATGTAATGTCCATTATGGTCAATAACAAAAGCTTCTCCTGACTCCTAACCAGACATTGTCTGCTTGGGTTGAGGTTTAAAAGGCAAGTATCAGGCATTTGCTAGCCAGACAGCTCTGGGTAGGTGGGGCTCAACAGCCATGGAAGGTAGCCCACCTTGCTCTGGGTTATGCAGAATGTTAAATTCAGCTAGACCTTCACTTGTGTGTTGGTCAGGCTGTCCACGTTGGATTCACTGACTGAAACAATGTAACTGGTGTTTCCTAGGCATGCTGATGAACTCTGACATAGAGCGAAACAGCCAACTTTTTTATATTAGAATGTGACCCTCATTCCTGGAAAAACTTAGCCTTACACACTATCTAACTTTGCAAACTATCACATGGTTTCTAAGACAACAAGAAAATATCAAAGTCCAATTTAGATAAAAATATGTTTCTTGAAAATGATAAAATGTCCATTAAAAACATGTTTTAAAACATTTAAAATTTTGCTCAAATGTGCTGTCAGAATGCAGGAAATGCCATTCCAGAGATCCAAATTTCAAACATTTTCAGGGGGAGCATGCCCCCGGACCCCCCTAGAAATATGCGCCCATAGCAACTTTGACTAAGGTATCAAAATTCCTAGATCCGCCCCTCTAGACCATATTCATAAATGACTACCAAATTATTAAATATTCTTCCAGTACATTTAAATTAGCCTTGGTATTACATCTACTGTATAAATTTTAAAAATAATTTTTACATTTTACACAAGAGTGGCAAGGCTCAGAAGGCTAGTTTAAATGAACATAAAATATTAAATTGGAAGCCATTTATTAATAGGGTCTATGCATAAATATCTTGTTTATTACTGACAGTTATACTCTACATGTGATAGTTGAATATTTATTGCTGTGGTTTTCCCCATTATTCTGGCTAATGCCAGCTGATTTTATTCAGATTGTATTCGATGCAGTGTAAGGTCTGGGCTATAATGGCTTAAGAAGCTATTTTCTTAATCCTTTATAGGCCATTATTGCTCACTGTCAAAATTCTATTCTGGCTAATGCCAGCTGATTTTATTCAAATTGTATTCAACACAGGGTACAGTAAGGTGTAGGCTATAATGCCAGATAATTTTACTCATCACAGGGAAAGATCTTGGGGCATATATCTAGTTTAATTTACTTACTAGTACATGTACAGTAGTAACACATTCCTGTCTGATACTGTCTTATACTGTAACTTTTAAAGATTCTGGCCACTCTGGCTAATGGCAGAGGGAAAAGGACCCCTGAGCTTGGTCAATTGGCCAGGAATGGGTTAATACTTGGTATTATAAGTTCTGATAAAATGAGGAAAATGTAAAGATATTCAGTAATCAATTACATTAATTAACAACATTTTATGCTTTTGAAATCACTAGTCAATATTGAATGTAATTAGCAGTTGATGTAAAACAATATAAATCAATGACATGTACCAATCAAATACATTTAACAACATTTTATGCTTTAAATTTAATTATGATTAAATTTATCTACAAAGTTCAATCAATTTTAATAAGACAAAATTAATCAATGACATGTGTTAACCTTATTGAGCCCAGTTGTTCAAAAGGCAATTTGTGCAAATACAAGTAGTTATAGCTTACAAGTACTGTATTTCTTAATTTCTTAAATGTTTGTTGAGCTATTTTAATCAGAAAAATAGCTGGCCCGCTTTGCCGAGATTGTGCTTGTGCTATTATTTCTTGTTAATTTTCATCTTGTGTTTATTAGCTGAGATCTCGCTTTGTGAGACTGAGATCTCGATTACCCAGGCTGGGTTTTTTCCCATGTAAACATGATGACTGGTTTGGCTCACCTACTTGGGCTAGCTGGCAATTAAAAGCTTTGTACACACAACAAAATATGTTTTTATCAGCTTTTTTTCAAAATATTAACAATTCACAAGTTCTGCTTGTTCATGTACAGTTCATATTTAAAACCATGAGACTTTAAGGGCGCTTTCCAATTGACAAGGTTAGACCGGTCAGTCCGGCCAGAATGGACTTGCTTTTGATTAGGACCAAATTTTCCAGTCAGACTATCCCAGGCCTCAAACGAATCGTGTTCCATTTAACCGGACTGACCGGTTTAACTGTGTAAATGGAAAGCACCCTTTGTGTCTTACCAGAACTGATAAATTATGTAATTAGCAGAACAAGCAAGCCAGTGGTGAGCTAGCCCTTCTCATGTAAACACAATAAAAATCATCTCAGCAAAGCGAGCTAGCTGTCTTAATGGTCTTATCTGGGTCAATAGCACATCAACTATTTTCTAGGAATATATAAGGATTTATAGTTTTATACTGTTTTTTCACTTGAACTTTGCTTCATGTCCTTTCTAAGTGCCTTCTTCTTCAACTGTTTTCCCTTGGTTTTATACTTGGTCACAAAATCTCGGACATAGGAAAATGGTCTAATTTTTAAATAAAGTTTGATAACATTTTCCAAACACAATTTTTTGGTGGAACTTGATTGATCTACACCAGATGATATAACAATGTTATCCCACAATGACTTAACCACTGGAGATCTTAGGGTAGAATGGCATATGTTCTCTGTTGGGATATTTCGTACTGTTTGATTTAACTGGCAGACTTCTTTTCTAAAAGAAATTTCTGCTTGTTCTAAAATACCCACAAAATCTTCACATGGAGCAACAAGGCCACCTCTTGTTCGGTTTGATATGAAGTTGCTTGATGATTTACTTGATGATTTCATGTTCTGCAGTAATGCTTGCAGCTCCTCGTTCTGTTGTCCAGCCTTTCGTTTGTTAGTCTGAAATAATTTAGACACAACATAACCACTGATATATGACAGAGGTCCACGTTCAGCAGGATCAATTTGAGTGGTGGTTTCAACTGCTTTGGGTGTTGCTTTCTCTGTGTGTCTTAAATGGCTTATGTTGTAAAACCCAACCAAATGATCTGGGATGTGTATCATTATTAGGTTTGCAGCCCTGAAGTCTTCACAATTTAACAATTCACACGATTGCGGGATTAAACCGTAGAAAGATTCAAGTAGTTTGTCTTGACTCTTCTTCTGACAGAATGTTTCATACAGAGGTAATAAGACATTGAATAGAGCCTCGCTAGACGAAACCGTGTTCAGACTAGTGTTTATCTCAGTTCCATATAAATTCTCTTCAATAAGCTTCGTTTTGATGGATTCTACTATTGAACTTATTGTGTCATTACAAAGAGGCGTTAGGGTTTGATCTGTTTCAGCAGAACCAATATCATCACGATGCTTCGAGTTTGTGCTTTGTTAAGCCCCCTTTGGATTTGCAAACTTTGTTGCATTTAGAACACGGAAAGGAGTTTTTACCTTCAATTTCAGTCAAGGCATTAATGAATTCACTGTCCGCTTCTCCGCTCTCCGTTTCGATGAGAGCAACAGCAATATCCAAACGATACACATCACCAACATGGAAATCACTCTCGTCCCCTTCATATTGAAAAAGACGATTCTCTCCGTATTTCTCGTCATCGACGACTGAACTTTGCTCAACATGTTGCCAAAGATCAGGTTCAACGTCCACATCAGGCTCCATGTCACCGAAATGTATCTTTAACTGAAAAAACTCTCTATCTGTAACAAAACCCGAAGAACTCCCTTGTATCACCTTTCAATGTTTACGATACAATGCAGCTTGCGCATCACGTGACATGTTTTTTCGATGGTTCCCGACATCATTTTGGCGCCCCTTTGAAGTTCGCCGGCTAGCCTAACCAGTCTCCCTTCTATTAACCGTGGGTTTACCCATTGCTCAAAATGAAAATGAACTAATATATCTCAGGAGTCAGGGCTATATGGGGGCAGGGGCACATTTCCACCCCACTTTGTTTCATTATTAAGTATATATATATATACATTACTTTATATATATATATTACTTTATATATTACTTTAGAATATTTAAAATATACTTTAAAAAGGTAAATGTTTAGACCATTTTGTGTTTTTTTAGACCAGTTTAAAATAGGGTGATCCTTTACCATAAACACAAAGGCCTATGTATATATAGTAGGAGCATAAATCTTAAATGACATATACATATTATATATATATTCACTTCGGTGTTGTTGAGCACTGTGCGAAGTTGCCGTGGGTACCTATTAGCGATAATGCAACGCTCACTACCCTTGTGGAAGTTTGAGCACTCTGGGCCCATGCGCACTTCACGCTATCTGAATGTATTTCACCGATGCTGTCCCACATGCGGTTGTCACCGACGATCGCATGTGTATAAGTAATTGATGAAATTCATTCAGATTGTTCCAAGCTACACTGATGAGCTGTTGTACAGCGAAACACCGTGTCTGTAGATTGAACTATATATATATATATATATATATATATATATATATATATATATATATATATATATATATATATATATATATATTATATGAGCCATAAAAATTCGTCTACACTACTACAAGCATTTTACTAAATTTTCACCACGATTCTTAAATAAAATTAAAACTTTAGAGTCTTAAATCTTATTACTCTTACAAATTCTTACTTTGTTCCTCATTGAGGTGTCTATTGTCTTCGTTGAGTTTTGTCACTCCTTGGATTGAAATTGTGGCCGCCATTTTGAGAAAGCATTCCGATGACAAATTTACCTGGAAGTATAAAGTATCTATTTTCATCTGTTCGTATCCTCAGCAACCACCGCCTATAGTTCTTTCTGGCCTCCTGGTGATATCCGAAGGAAACTTGTGAAATGTGACGTGGGTTCAGGACCGCCGAGAGGGGAGGGTGGCCAGGGCAACTGCCCCGGGGCCCGGACCACACAAGGGGTACCTAGCCTGGTAACCACTAAAGACCTCTGCTTGCTAAAGGGGCCCGCGACCACAGTCTAGGGCCCGGGCCGAAGTGAAAGCTACAAACTAACACGATTCTTACATTCGAAATAGCCCAAAATGGTCTCCTGGCCATCTAAAAATTCAAAATGTTCTGGAGGCATGCCCCCAGGCACCCCTAGAAGGGTCGAGGCTTCGGGTTTGGCAAGTGATTTACACTAGATGGTAATTCAGTAGATATGGCACTGATCATTAGACAGGATAATTTAATTAAGAAATAGGAACAGCAAACGAAACATTTTTGCAGTATCTGATGTCAAAAAAAAAGAGTGGGCAAAGCCAAAGGTCGAACAGAGAGAAACGTCGACGGATGAACGAGTTTATCAAGCATTCCAGTGCAATATTTAGAAAAACAGCAACGGCAATGCAAAGTATCATAAACTTAAAAACTATTTTTAGCTTTAACCAAACGTGTTACTTAAAACGTACCATTTTATGGGACTTTCGTCTTCCCCTTCAAACTGACGACAAAGAAGATGGCAATGCAAAGTTTCCATTTATCCGTAAACTGCGTTACAAACCCTTAAAAACCTGCTGCCATACTTATTAAAAAGATATTCGGTCGGGTCGTTACGTTATATGCCATTTTAGGGCTGTTTTACGTTTTGCATCGTACACTCGAGTTACATTTAATTCAAACGATTGTCCAGTCGATGTCCATGGCCGTATTTGATGCTAAAAGACCGTGAAGATATCTTTAAGTCTGCCCGTTTCAAAGTGAAACGTCGCTCTTCTCATGTGCCGAACCTAATACAAGCATTAAGTGCGGCAGAAGAGCGACGTTTGAATCAATTATAAGAGCGGCAGATTGTATTTGGAGCGGCAAGGCCTGTCACGTTATGCGACGTTGGAGCTACTCTGATTCAAACGTCGAACTTCTCATGATGTGCCGAACCTAACGCATAAATTATTTCACCTTAAAATTCGGGCTGAACAAGAGCCGAGCATGTGCACAGGTACGAGAATGCGGCAGAATCGTAGAACAAACGCTTTATATGAAATTTCTAACAACACACGTACATGATATCTTTCAAGACTTTCAACGATACGTCGTTAAAATCAAAATCTCAAATCGAAAGATGCAGCGTCGTGTAAATATTGGGAGTGTGTCGTCAAACTAGAATCAAACTAATTTTATTAAATTCGAGCAATTTGTGCTTCCGAAATGCGTTCGATGTAGTGTGGTTAAAGTCTGTCGGGACAATAGCATTCATTACGTGCTTAAAATAGAATGACTTGTTTACGAAAAACAATTAAGAGCGACTCTGGCGCATGTCGCTCTAAAGTCGAATATAATTGAGCAGTATATATTGCCCCATAAGCAGTTTCTAATAGACGAAAATATACCATATACTCTTAATTATTTTCTAAGGAAATTGCACATTTGATTGTTCCAGGTCTAACAGCCAAACGTTTTTTGTCTTATGCGTTTTCAATTCGTCGAGGGGCAAAATCACTCCTGAAAAAGTGATTTTTTAATATATTTTTTTGCGTGTTTTGTGTGATTTTTTAATTTGTTTTGTGATTTTTTTTTTTTTTTTCTGAAGGTGTACGTGATTTAAATCAGTGATTTGCCCCCCGGTGTTCGTTTCAATTTTTATTTCGCGTTGGCATTTTATCATGCCAACTGAATCGTTCGTATTCGAACGATGCAGACTTCAAGGCGAGAGCCCATATCATCCCTGGTATCGTGTGAGAGTTGTTGAATTTCTTTGCTATATAAACAAACTGGATGACATCCTTTCCACGCTTCTTTATTAACAACAGTTAATATGGCTGAGTTCAAAATTCCCGTACTTTCTATTCGAAAGAAGGCTTTTGATCCAGGCATTCCAACGTTTTTGTGGAAAGATGTCTCCAACAAGCAGGAACTGAGTTCTGGCTCTTTCGGAAGCGTGTATTCAGGAAACTATGGTCAGCGAGAAGTTGTGGTTAAGCGGCTAATGTCGGACGATCGGGAAAACAAGAGAGTCTTTTTAAAGGAGGCGCGTATCCTCAACAAACTAAAGGGCCACGAGAAAATTACTGAGATTATCGCATTTTGCAAGGAACCGTACGCCATTATGATGGAATACTTATACTTTGATTTTCAACCGTTTGGAATTGAAAAGAGATGCAGTTCACTTACCAATCTATTACAGTTTATCGATAAACAATTCGACTTTAAGTCGTTCGAGAAATTCCCTCTTCAAATTGCCCAAGATGTCGCAAAGGTCTGGCCTTTCTTCATCAAAATGATATCGCCCACTGAGATTTAAAACCAGAAAACATCTTGGTAACAAACCAGCATTACACGGGAAATATGAGAGAAGAGGATCAAGCCAGGGTGTTTACAGAATTTCCAGTGAGAGCTAAGTTAGCGGATTTTGGTGAGAGTAAAGCTGCTTACCTTCCGACTCAAACACTTGTCCAGTCACATGCCCAACGAGTTAACCGAGGCACACCAGTCTTCATCGCACCTGAGTTTCATTCTGGGTTGCTCAAAGAAGCTAATCTTGAAGAGTTAAAGAAGGCCGATATATGGGCTTTTGGGCTCATTATGCACTGCCTAGTAAATCCTGATTTCGACAACCCGTATCTCAATGATCTGAAAGTAGCTGGGATGAAACCATCAATTCATTCTTTAAAGAAGTTTCTCGAGGAGAAACGACTTCCTCAGCATGGAGAGAAATACGAATTGTATCGAATAACAGAGTGGTGGACTGTTGAGGAAACTTTCACTGCGTGCGCCAATTTTGACCCAGAAGATCGACCAACAGCGCCAAAGTTGAAGAGTTTGCTGGCAAAACATCGCCCCGAGGCGTCACTAACCATCACGCATCTCTCAGTCTACAGCTTTAGAAAAGGTAGATCATTCATATGCACAGAAGGTCAACAAGGACATTGGTTCCACCTGTGCCTCCGCTCGTCCTGTTAATGATGGTACAAATGCTTGTACCTTCTTGAGCATTGCAATCTGCGGCCAGCTGTTGGCCAGGAGTTCAGCGATGATCACTTGGACAGATGTAAAACTAATCGCCGAAGAAGTAATTACAAATCTACCAGCGAAAGTAAATGGACTTAGGGACATGGATCAAATATACGAACCCATCTGCGCGTATAGAATCATGAAGAATGAGAAGATGGTAGATGATTACGAACTGTCGGAGGAATTTTTGAAAGGCAATGCGGTGTTTTCGGACAGTGGTCGCGAGGAGTTAATACACGCTATTTCATCAAGAAGCACAGCTAACACCAGTACGTTTGGTTTGTACACATGCTCTCCATACACGTTTGTCGTTGGAATTCACGATGATATGCTGTTTCTTTTGGATACGCATCGGATGGTAACGGAATATTAATTCGTACCAAGGATACCACCGTCGCTTCCTGTAAGTTGCTCACGCAATGGATCATTCAAAGATTGCTGCAAGCCGGAATCGCGGGATCTGAGCCACAAAGTTTGGCATGGATTACCCGAGCCCGAGGTAAGTAAATACTAGCTTATGATGCATGTATGTACAGTATATATATATAGAAATATATATATAATACATTCTAAAGATGCTGTTACACGCAAATTTTTCCTATGCAAAAATAGTCAAGTCGCAAATTACACGTAATATATTCCTTTCAAGTTGAGCGAATTCGGGAAAGAAAAGCGTCATACATTCCATGTTTAACAGAACTAAAAGATTAATAAACGGAACAGAAAAGGGGATCCAAAGTGCATTGGAAGAAAAGAGGAGAAAAGATTTCGACCTACACACATAATTACACATAATTTTTCTCGTGCAACGTATAGAAATTTGTCTCCAAAGTAGAAACCAAATAATCTTTTCATGCAAATTGTCACACGCTAACTTATAATTTGAAGTTTTTTCTTTGTGACATAAGTTGCATGAGGAAAGGATCAGTATAACAGGACAAGACCTTTTTTTTTGCATTCGATGCTGAGGGGCGAGGGAAACCAATCAAAACCTCGTCAGTATTTCATAGTTCTTCTTCAAGATGCAGCGACACTTGTACATCATGAAAGGAAAGTTGAGAGATTAGCTCTATAATGCTATATTTAACAACTCCCTACGATTTTACGGAGGAAGGAAAACTGGAGTACCCAGAGAAAAACCTCTGAAGCATGCGCACGGGAGAGATCAACTCTAACAACAACTCTAGTCACATGAGTTTCAAGTTCAACTCGAGGATCAACACAGGATTATTCCCAGGCGGCCACCCACCCAAGTACTCACTGCCCGGCCGGGCTTAAATTCAAACATCAGCGGTGAGAGGCAGCGCCCTAAAGGCACTCTCCACCCGTGCTTTCCAATTTATTAAATATGTAAATACACTGCATGACCTTGCGGTGTCCGTTTACACGACGGCGATTGGAATAAATAATGAACTGAAACTCTCACTTTTGACTCGTTAAAACATTTTTGAAAGTACCAAGGCAAACAATTTATTTAATTTGAATAAGTGTCTTACAATTGATTAATTGGGGTGAGAACGATGAAAAACTGGCGGCTATACGAATAAAAAACTACCAGCTTTCACGCAGTGATGGTAAATGGTAACGTTTCACAGTTAAACAATGCCTATATACATCAGAACATGTGGTTTATAGGTAATAACGCGTTATCCATAATCTTCAACATAAAATATCAAAATGAACTTCTCAGTCCAGATATTAAACGTCTTCCCTCCTTCCTCATTTCAGCTCGTTTATCGCACTGAACTCTGAATTAAATTAGGAAAAGTTGTGCGTAGTTAACCTGGTTGTCAGGCCTTATTTTTTCGACTTTCGCTAAAAGAGACCTGTCAGAGGCGGAGGACGAGAATAAATAAAGGTCTGACATAATTATCGCTCTTAACCCGTTTTCCCCGCCCCTCAGTGCCTCCTTTGCAGGCTAGAGTTTGTTGAAATCAGAAGCAAAAGTATATAGGCCATTTTTAAAACCAAGTGACATGATATGATATGCCTTCGACTCGACTCGGCCATGTAAAAAAATTATTGTAAGGCGCATTTGAAAACCTTAAAGTTGAATTTGCGCGGTATAAATACATATTATTATTATGACTCACAAGTCTCACATTGAATTTTCAATGTGCCGGTTATCTTGGCGAACAAGTGCTTCAGCATCAGTTTATCAAGGCTTTTCCCATTACAACTGCTGTTTACGTTTATCTTGAAGCTCGTGTTTGCTATCTCAGCATACACATGAAAAATGTTGTCCTTCCAGTATTACAGTATAATTAGATTCGGTTTTCTGTTTCAGGGTTTGACATAGACCCAAAGGACGGTCACACGTTAATCGACGGAGGTTCTGGGCGGAAATTAATATTTCATGTTATCTTCACATTTACATATTCTAATTTACAATCTTTCCTTTTTTTCTGTTTTTAAGAAATGTCAGCTGGAAAAGTAACTAATCCCCTTAACAATAATACTTGTGACGACCAAGACAAGTCAGGAACGATTGGCGCAGTCCATAACCAATGTAACACACCAGATGCAAGCGGAGATGTCGAGACTGTGGATATTAGCGATGGAGCTGAATCTAACAAACAAGCTGATGGTCAAAGTATTGCTGTGCATAAGATGTTCGTGGACCTAAGTGCTGACACAGAAGTTGATATAGTAGACCTAACTACCGCAGACGTTGAGAACAGCTTTGATGATGTACGCTAAAGTATAGTACTGTAATATAATACGCTAAAGTAGGAAATATGTTTGCAAGGTCATCATTTATATGTGAATTGGGTGCACCATAATCCTATTAGTATTTTTCAAAAGTTTCATGCAACAGATTAAATAAGGCGGAAAATTATATAGGAGTTCAGTCTGAATATTCACATACACTCGCTCGCTCACTTACTCATGCACTCACTCACTCACTCACACACATACACGCACACGCACACGCACATACATACATGCATACATACACACATACACACATATTTATATGTGTGTGTGTTTGTATAATATACATTTAATTTGTTACAATTCCTGCATGTACTGTATGCATGCCTATAATTTTGTCCTGGGGTTCTATTTGGGACATTAAGCTTAGATGAAGTACTTATACAATTGCCAAACAGTTGCATACACAAGTTTTACTCAATGTTGTGTTAACCTTGCAATACATTAAAAGTTGTGAGAAGCCATGGTGTGTTTTGTAACTGAGGTACATCAATAACATTTGGTTTTGTAACTCCACATATGTAATCAATCAGAAGATGGTGGAAAATACGTGGGCCAGGACCACCTTGACAAATTATGCATGAAACCATCCTTCCAGCTTGGTAAACTGACTTATTAACCAATTGCGATAAGTTAGCCAATGGAAGAAGACTACCAGGTTCACCATCAAAGATTGCACTGTTGGTTAATCCACAAAGCATCTTTTGTAAAAAATCTCGTCGAGGACCTCCAAAGTCAGCACCTTCCTCACCAATGAATTTAACCTTCAACCTTTTTTCAATATCAAAATCAGGACGCTTAAACCACCTCATACAATCTTTAAAAGCATGATTGCGTCTGATGACTATGTTTTGATTGTTTAAAATTTCTTGAAAACATTGGGAAACTGGAGAGTCTGGTCTGAGAACAAGGTAACAGTAAACAAGTATAAATGTTAAAATGTCAGTGACATAATGATAAAGTGTTGACCCTCATATATGTTAATTTTACACTAACCTAAACAAAGCCTTCAACAGGCATCTAAAGAACATGAAAAATCATTTTTTGAAATGAAAATAGATGTCAGGAACCATGGTAGTTGTACAAATTGTCAGTGATCGAGCCATGCAATAAAACTCCGGTATTGGTGGGTTGCAATCAATCCCCTGATATATAGAGGACAAAGACAGTGTTCCATCTTTGTTATGTCAAATGTATTAACTTTGTGAAATATCAACACAATTTTTCTAGTGAAGTCTGTCCTATTCATGATGTGATGACATCATGCTAAAATTTCTAAGGCTTATAAAGAGATAATTTAATTTGTATGTACTGTACTAACACATCTGGAAAGAGGTACATACATGATTTCTTGTGTATCTTAAATATGGGATTTAATTTTTATGTAATGATAGGTACAGAAAATTATAGGCAGGAACATACTAACTGTGTGGAGGCACCATAGAAATAATATACGTTCAGAAGGCACTCGCATTTTTTAGAAAAACACTACAGTATTATTATAATAATTTCTTCTTGGTTAATAGCAGGATGTTGTTTTGATTAAAAAATTGGAATATTTTGTCTGAATAAAACATATCTTAAGAAGGTCAGGCTTCCCTAGTGTTTTTTGCAATAGTAAACAAAAAGCAAATTGCAACTTCAAAATTAAGTGCCCATGGAAATTTCAGAAAAGAATGAAACTAAAGTTATGCATAAATAAAGTGTTTCAGCAGTTTATATGGCAATAGTGATGTTTCAAAATGGCTGCAAATTAACATTTAATCAGATTTATTTTGCAAATGAGTTCAATGACCCCTGGTTTATTTATTTATATTTTTTTCATTAATGCATTTATTTAAACCAAAAGTAACTACAGTAATAAGCAAATTGGGAAAAATAATATTCTACATATATACTGTTGATGCAATTTTTTTTTACACAAGGAATATTGTTTTTTTAGGTGTTTTTTTTAAAATTGGTTTTACAGATTTTAAAAAAAATTTATCTATTAACTATCTGTTACTCTATGCATAACTAGTTTAGTTTAGTTTCATTCTTTTCTGAAATTTCCATGGGCACTTTTGAAGTTGCAATTTATTTTTGCAAGAAACAGTGGGGAGCCACCTGAAAGTGGATACAGTGTAAGCCCTGAAAACATGGCTATGAGGCTATCAGATCTGGCATATATATCTTCAGGCCAGATAGATACAGCTGTAGACTAAAGTGGCTCAAACATTTGCAGACTTGCTGTACTCGGTCAACAAGACCAAGTATTACAGCTACAGTTTTTATGCGATTGCTATTACTGTGTTGTATCCAAGAAGCATACAACACAGTAAATGGATAGCCCGCTCCCCCTTCCACTTCCCATTAGTGGTTAATTGAGTAATAACTAAAACCTTGATTTTACTAAGACAACTGTTTACCTTTCTTCATCTGCTATAGTACTGCTGGTTTGAGGTTCCAACACTGGATGATTGATGAATATATTTTCATCATCATACTCGGTCCAAAACGGGAGTGTTGATGATGGAGCACCAGATCTTACATCATTCGATTGGTTGGAAGTCTTAGACTTAGGCTTTATGGCACACAGAAAGTCATCTAGTGATGGCAGATTGTCTTCTTCCTGTATAATCATATACATAAAGAATGTACAGGGTATTCATTTAGAACTTCCAGTGGCAGATCCAGGGGGTTATGGGGGTTGCAACCCCCCTGGCCAATTATATATGTATTCTTTGAACGGTATATTATATAATATATAAATTGTGTTTAGTGTATAATATAGCGTATAAAATTCACTATTTCTGATCCTAATATTGTCCCCAAAATGCAGGAAATAGCATTTCAGGGTATCAGAAATCAAACATTTTCCGGGGGACCATACCCCCGGACCCCCCTAGAGGTGTCAACCCCCTCTTAAAAAATCCTGGATCCACCCCTGACTTCATACGTACAGCTATCAAAACCCACTTTAAATCTTACATTTAAGTGAAGATTTGCTGAAAATAGAAAAAGTACAAATTAAAACTATCCTCTGATTCCGAGTCAACAGCCACTATCTCATTTTTATCCTCAATCTTTATGAGGGGGATACACGATTCGATATATATACCACCTTGGCCAGCCAGTGCAGCAACTGCTGAGCCATTCCAACGAAACGATGCCGAAACATTTGGGCGGGATAGCTTTTTCATTCCTGAAACAACGGATAAATACCGGAAAGGGAGTTTTTGTCCTTCAACCAAGCGAAAGACACTACTAAATACGCTTGTGACTTCGTCGATAATACGCTCTTTGGACCAGCTAGAATATATGACAATTTTGCCACATAAACCAAGCTCGGCTAACTTTCCTCTTGCTTTACCCCGAGGAATAGGGATGGTGTTTCCACCTGAAAAGAACGAAGGTGGAAAGCACAAAATATCTTTTGTGTAGCAATTTCCCCGTCCAACTTGACCGGACGTTTTTCTTCTTTTTGTTGCAGGAGCAGAATAATTGTCATCGTTGCTTGCATTGCTTGTCAGATGTCGTCTTGCCATAAAGGAAGGGAATGGTGGTGCAGTAATCAAATTCTGAGCACTTGGACGTGTTGTGACAATCGAGTTGTTGGTAGAAGTGGAACTCTATATTAATTTAATACAGATATATTTAAATTTAAGCTTATAGTATTGGCAACTTGTCCCGTGACTCCGGGAAATGCACAAGTACAACTGATTGTCTGATTCTGAATCACAACTTACCTCTTCAGTGTGCTCACCGTTCTGATTCACTAAAACAGATCTTAATGAATCTAAGAAGTTAACAGCTTCATTGGCAGTGTACGTTTTTCCATCACTGTTATTAGCCATAATTTCAGAGGAAGAATGCAAAAACGTACCCAGACAGGAATAATTCAGCAACAGTGCGGGAAACTGGCGGGAAATAGTTAAAGCCGCTGACCATTTAATATGACGTCTCGGAGATTATATATCATGAACAAGACGCCTGCTCAGGCGTTCACTCGGGCTACTGATTTGTGCAAATATTGGCGCGGTCTTCGCACATCTAGAAAATCTGAGGAACAGCGTGCGCATATTAAGTGTTTGTTAAAAAGTACAAAACACTCAGAAGCAATCATTAAATATAATTAAGCAGTGTTATGTATTTGCGAGTAGGGCGCTCGACACAAATTTTCTATATATAGTCTTATATGAAGTACTTGGTTCCATGAAGCGATTTGGTGCAAACAACAAACGATCTGAATACTTTCAGTAGACTAGACAAAACCACAAAACCTATAGTGGTAATGGTTCCGATATAGAATTCATGTAAATCGTACCAACAGAAAATATTTGAACATGTTTTGAAACACATTTCCAAATGTAATACGACACCTTCATAAACCGAATTGTCCCCCTCTGGAATTTTGTTTGTAAAATAGCAGCACCTAATAGTCTCTGTAGTCTAGCCACATTCAAATCATTTTTATCTGCTACATATTCATCTTTATTGACATCTACTTTTGACATTCACTCGACCTGTACATGGTCACTACATCGTAACTGTTCCTGTCACTAATGGCAGTTTTTTAATGCACCAACCACTTAAACTCCATGATACGTCACCTTCGGGCCAACCGCCTTGGTTCCTTTTTTGAATTCTAATCAGTTATATTGTTCTTAGCTATGTTATTCTATGAGGTTATGTGCGCGTATGGTGGTGAGTTTTGGTGTTTATGTAGTTGGTATAAGTCTAGTTGATTCATATATTTATGTATTTTTAATTTCTACGGGGGAGCGCCTCGCATGGGTCCTCGAGTCTCGTTCGCGCTCTTCCCATGTGGATATTAGTATATTATTATACATTCATTAAAGTTGTTAAAAAAATTTTTAAAAAAATAGAAAAATAGGCGACTTGTAGACGACTAATACATCTAAACATATTTTTTGCATTATTCGGTGCCTACTACATATGGACCAAGCAGCAAGGCGTTTAATACTAGGTAAACAGTACGTATATGTTCTTTGATATTATGTGGCTCTTTCTTGTATATCTAGTCCTCAAGTCAAAGCTGAAAAAATGATTATATAATAAATAATCCATTTTGAAAAAGGATTATATAATAAATAATCCATTTGTGTAAAGGATTATATGACAAATAATCCATTTTGAAAAAGGATTATATAATAAATAATCCATTTGTGTAAAGGATTATATGACAAATAATCCATTTTGAAAAAGGATTATATAATAAATAATCCACTTTGAAAAAATGATTATATAATAAATAATCCACTTTGAAAAAGGATTATATAATAAATAATCCATTTTGAAAAAGGATTATATAATAAATAATCCATTTGTGTAAAGGATTATATGACAAATAATCCATTTTGAAAAAGGATTATATAATAAATAATCCATTTGTGTAAAGGATTATATGACAAATAATCCATTTTGAAAAAGGATTATATAATAAATAATCCACTTTGAAAAAATGATTATATAATAAATAATCCACTTTGAAAAAGGATTATATAATAAATAATCCATTTTGAAAAAGGATTATATAATAAATAATCCATTTGTGTAAAGGATTATATGACAAATAATCCATTTTGAAAAAGGATTATATAATAAATAATCCATTTGTGTAAAGGATTATATGACAAATAATCCAAATGGTAAAAAGGCTTATTTGCTTCATAAATTGGATTATTTATAAACAATCCAAGCTATTTGTGTATTATATGACAAACAATTGATAAAGTAACGCATTTTTTAAATAAATAATAAATGAACAAACCGCGCCCCATAGGTGTACCTACAATGGTACAGTGCATAAACCTATCAGTTAATATATTTAAAAAAGCCAAGAATACACCATCTTGTATTTCTAAATTAAATGCATAGTGCTATTATAATCTGATTACAAGTCTATAACATGCAAAAAGAGATATTGTTCGTTTTTCTTTAATTTCTGCTGTACGTTTTGCTTTGCATATGACTATACTAATTCGAATGGCCATGCAAGAAAGTACCGACGAATATATTATATATATATATATAAATATACGCGTCCGTCACGCATATTATACAGTGACGTCAGTGACGTCAAATTATTTAGTATTATGTAATATTTAAAACATGAGCAGGAGTGTTTTGAGCGAGTGTTTTAGATATGATAAAACACGTTCTGCGAGTGTTTTGAATGACTTTAAAAACGATCACCATTTGGTAAGTTCGTTGTCGTAGTAATTTTGAAAAATAACCTTCTCTAAGGCGAGAAAATCAAAGCTAAAGTTTATGTAAATCAGGAGAATGTTTTATCAGATAAAACCACGATACGGTTATGATTTTTTCTTTGTGTTTTCTTCATGAATCATTGAGTTTTTTAAGTAGACTATATAGTAAATAATGTATGCGGTATAACTGTCAAGAGTAAATAGGTATCTGTTCGAGTTTCATGTAATATATCATGAACCATGCATAAGCTGCTTATATTGTCTGAGATTTATATAGCTGTGTTGATTTATTTGCTTTATTTCAAGAATTAAGCTGGATTTCTACTAGGCGTAAAATGTCGCGCGCTCGACTTTTTTCTTTTGTCTTGTGAGTTTCCATGTGGAACGAAGTAGAAAACTATTCAATTTGTACAATAGAAAAGTCGAGCGCGCGATATTTTACGCCTAGTGGAAATCCAGCTTTACCAACGACGCGCGCTGTAACTGATTCCCGTTGTGTTTTCTGTATGAATTATTAATGATTTAAGAATGTATACTGGATCAGTTATATAACACCGTTTTGATTGCACTGTGGTGCAGGCTAACAAAACTTTGACGATTGAATGTACCGCTGATAATACGGAAACGAGTGTGGTGGTGTAAAACATGGCATGGCATATGGCATGGCATATGGCATGGCATGAAATTTATTTTTTTTAAATTTGGTTTGACTCTCGTTAAGAGAATCACCAAATATGCTAGTACTAGAAATGAATGCTGATGACGTGAAATGACATTTGGCGGGGTGAAGGGACTGGTAACGAAAGTTTTGTTCGCCCCGTAGGCGAGTCACAAATAGCGAACTTAAGCAGCTGATGTTCTTGAGCCACGGACGGCAGTTTGGAGAGCGGCGACCTGGGTCGAGAACGCCATTTTCGCGCGAAAACGAAGTAATTAAGCAAAAGCGATCGAAGATGGCGACCATCTAAAAACAACAACATGTCTTTCAGAGAGTTACGCGAGCTTTTGTTGTACGCTTACGATGATGACCTGATCTCCGAGGAGCAATTCATTGTTCTATACGATCTTTACTCTTCCAAGAATCCTGATTTTTCATATAAGACATATCCACGGTTCGACCTTGACCAAACTGAGGAAGCTGAATGCAGAACTAATTTTAGAGTAGAAAAAAATGACTTCCCAGTTTTAGCCCAGGCTTTAAATATTCCACCTATCTTTAGAACACACCAAAGAAGTGTCGCTAGTGGTATGGAAGGATTATGCATGCTCCTGAAGCGCTTTGCTTACCCATGCAGATATGGGGACATGATACCATTATTTGGCAGATCTGTTCCAGAACTTTGCATGATTACCAATCAAGTACTAAACTATACCTTTGACACTCACTGTCATCGTATTACAGAGTGGAATAACTACTTCTTGAACCCCAACCTTTTAGAACTATATGCTTATTCAATTCATCAAAAAGGAGCTCCACTCCAAAACTGCTTTGGTTTTATTGATGGAACCGTTCGTCCAATATGCAAACCTAGAACTAATCAAAGAGTTGTTTATAATGGACATAAAAGGGTCCATGCACTTAAGTTCCAGTCTGTTGTTTTGCCAAATGGGATTATTGCTAATCTTTATGGACCAGTAGGTAAGTGAATAAAACTACATAACTATTTTTACCATTCTATTTCTAAGTTTACGAAAAGATATATTATATTTTAGAGGGTCGACGACATGATTCTGCGATGCTGGCAGATTCTGGCCTTCTTCAAGTTTTAGAGCAACATGCCTTCTCTACAACAAACCAGCCAATGTGTATATATGGGGATCCTGCCTACCCCCTCAGGCTTCACCTTCAGGCGCCATTTAGGGAAGCAGTTCTTACAGACCAAATGAGGCTGTTTAATGCATCCATGAGTGCAACTAGAGTATCAGTAGAGTGGCTGTTTGGGGACATAGTGAACTACTTCAAGTTCCTCGACTTCAAGAAAAACCTTAAAATTGGAATGAGCAGTGTTGGTAAAATGTATGTTGTTTGTGCCCTTATCAGAAATGCCTTAACATGTCTCTATGGAAACCAAACTTCAAAGTACTTTGATTTGCCACCACCCACATTGCAAGAATACTTTACCTAATGAACTTTGATTGATACAACTAACAAACAATATTATTTTTAAGAAGTAAAAACACAGTAACTCCAAAACTCTAAAAATGTAACTCTTTAAAGTTATGGTTTAAGACCATATTAAAGAGTTGCATTTTAGTAGAACTGAATGTCTTCCTACTATCTTTCTCATTACAAATAATGGTAAACTGTGTTATATATATTGACATAACTTTAAATGTTGATATATATAATAAACACAGTTTACCATTATTTGTAATAAGAAAGATAGTAGGAAGACATATATATATATATATATATATATATATATATATATATATATATATATATATACATACATACATACATACATACATACATACATACATACATACATACATACATACATACATACATAC
>JAWNZC010000453.1:0-84564 GCA_035771165.1 Paragorgia papillata | reverse complement strand
CAAAAGGCAAAATCAGTCCACAATCATCTTGGCGGAGCAGAGTAATTGTGGTCAAAAGGCAAATTCAGTCCACAATTATCTTGGCACAGTAGAATAATGGTAGTCAAAAGGCAAAATCAGTCCACAGTCATCTTGGCACAGCCGAATAATGGTAGTCAAAAGGCAAAATCAGTCCACAGTCATCTTGGCAGAGCCGAATAATGGTAGTGAAAAGGCAAAATCAGTCCACAGTCATCTTGGCAGAGCAGAATAATGGTAGTCAAAAGGCAAAATCAGTCGACAATCATCTTGGCGGAGCAGAGTAATTGTGGTCAAAAGGCAAATTCAGTCCACAATTATCTTGGCAGAGTAGAATAATGGTAGTCAAAAGGCAAAATCAGTCCACAGTCATCTTGGCACAGCTGAATAATGGTAGTCAAAAGGCAAAATCAGTCCACAGTCATCTTGGCACAGCCGAATAATGGTAGTCAAAAGGCAAATTCAGTCCACAATTATCTTGGCAGAGCAGAGTAATGGTAGTCAAAAGGCAAAATCAGTCCACAGTCATCTTGGCAGAGCAGAATAATGGTAGTAAAAAGGCAAAATCAGTCCACAGTCATCTTGGCAGAGCAGAATAATGGTAGTCAAAAGGCAAAATCAGTCCACAATCATCTTGGCGGAGCAGAGTAATGGTAGTCAAAAGGCAAATTCAGTCCACAATTATCTTGGCAGAGCAGAATAATGGTGGTAAAAAGGCAAAATCAGTCCACAGTCATCTTGGCAGTGCAGAATAATGGTACTAAAAAGGCAAAATCAGTCCACAGTCATCTTGGCACAGCCGAATAATGGTAGTGAAAAGGCAAAATCAGTCCACAGTCATCTTGGCAGAGCAGAATAATGGTAGTCAAAAGGCAAAATCAGTCCACAATCATCTTGGCGGAGCAGAGTAATTGCGGTCAAAAGGCAAATTCAGTCCACAATTATCTTGCCAGAGCAGAATAATGGTAGTCAAAACGCAAAATCAGTCCACAATCATATTGGCAGAGCAGAATAATGGTGGCACAAAGGAAAATCAGTCCACAGTCATCTTCGCAGAGCAGAATAATGGTAGCCGAAAGGCAAAATCAGTCCACAATCATGTTGGCGGACCAGAGTAATTGTGGTCAAAAAGCAAATTCAGTCCACAATTATCTTGGCAGAGTAGAATAATGGTAGTCAAAAGGCAAAATCAGTCCACAGTCATCTTGGCACAGCCGAATAATGGTAGTCAAAAGGCAAAATCAGTCCACAGTCATCTTGGCACAGCCGAATAATGGTAGTGAAAAGGCAAAATCAGTCCACAGTCATCTTGGCAGAGCAGAATAATGGTAGTCAAAAGGCAAAATCAGTCCACAATCATCTTGGCGGAGCAGAGTAATTGTGGTCAAAAGGCAAATTCAGTCCACAATTATCTTGGCAGAGTAGAATAATGGTAGTCAAAAGGCAAAATCAGTCCACAGTCATCTTGGCACAGCCGAATAATGGTAGTCAAAAGGCAAAATCAGTCCGCAGTCATCTTGGCAGAGCAGAATAATGGTAGTAAAAAGGCAAAATCAGTCCACAGTCATCTTGGCAGAGCAGAATAATGGTAGTCAAAAGGGAAAAATCAGTCCACAATCATCTTGGCGGAGCAGAGTAATGGTAGTCAAAAGGCAAAATCAGTCCACAATCATCTTGGCGGAGCAGAGTAATTGTGGTCAAAAGGCAAATTCAGTCCACAATTACCTTGGCGGAGTAGAATAATGGTAGTCAAAAGGCAAAATCAGTCCACAGTCATCTTGGCAGAGCAGAATAATGGTAGTAAAAAGGCAAAATCAGTCCACAGTCATCTTGGCAGAGCAGAATAATGGTAGTCAAAAGGGAAAATCAGTCCACAATCATCTTGGCGGAGCAGAGTAATGGTAGTCAAAAGCCAAAATCAGTCCACAATCATCTTGGCGGAGCAGAGTAATTGTGGTCAAAAGGCAAATTCAGTCCACAATTATCTTGGCGGAGTAGAATAATGGTAGTCAAAAGGCAAAATCACTCCACAGTCATCTTGGCAGAGCAGAATAATGGTAGTAAAAAGGCAAAATCAGTCCACAGTCATCTTGGCAGAGCAGAATAACGGTAGTCAAAAGGCAAAATCAGTCCACAATCATCTTGGCGAAGCAGAGTAATGGTAGTCAAAAGGCAAAATCAGTCCACAATCATCTTGGCGGAGCAGAGTAATTGTGGTCAAAAGGCAAATTCAGTCCACAATTATCTTGGCGGAGTAGAATAATGGTAGTCAAAAGGCAAAATCAGTCCACAGTCATCTTGGCACAGCCGAATAATGGTAGTCAAAAGGCAAAATCAGTCCACAGTCATCTTGGCACAGCCGAATAATGGTAGTCAAAAGGCAAATTCAGTCCACAATTATCTTGGCAGAGCAGAATAATGGTGGTAAAAAGGCAAAATCAGTCCACAGTCATCTTGGCAGTGCAGAATAATGGTACTAAAAAGGCAAAATCAGTCCACAGTCATCTTGGCACAGCCGAATAATGGTAGTGAAAAGGCAAAATCAGTCCACAGTCATCTTGGCAGAGCAGAATAATGGTAGTCAAAAGGCAAAATCAGTCCACAATCATCTTGGCGGAGCAGAGTAATTGTGGTCAAAAGGCAAATTCAGTCCACAATTATCTTGGCAGAGCAGAATAATGGTAGTCAAAACGCAAAATCAGTCCACAATCATCTTGGCAGAGCAGAATAATGGTGGCAAAAAGGCAAAATCAGTCCACAGTCATCTTGGCACAGCAGAATAATGGTAGTCAAAAGGCAAAATCAGTCCACAATCATCTTGGCGGAGCAGAGTAATGGTAGTCAAAAGGCAAATTCAGTCCACAATTATCTTGGCAGAGCAGAATAATGGTGGTAAAAAGGCAAAATCAGTCCACAGTCATCTTGGCAGTGCAGAATAATGGTACTAAAAAGGCAAAATCAGTCCACAGTCATCTTGGCACAGCCGAATAATGGTAGTGAAAAGGCAAAATCAGTCCACAGTCATCTTGGCAGAGCAGAATAATGGTAGTCAAAAGGCAAAATCAGTCCACAATCATCTTGGCGGAGCAGAGTAATTGCGGTCAAAAGGAAAATTCAGTCCACAATTATCTTGCCAGAGCAGAATAATGGTAGTCAAAACGCAAAATCAGTCCACAATCATATTGGCAGAGCAGAATAATGGTGGCACAAAGGGAAAATCAGTCCACAGTCATCTTCGCAGAGCAGAATAATGGTAGCCGAAAGGCAAAATCAGTCCACAATCATGTTGGCGGACCAGAGTAATTGTGGTCAAAAAGCAAATTCAGTCCACAATTATCTTGGCAGAGTTGAATAATGGTAGTCAAAAGGCAAAATCAGTCCACAGTCATCTTGGCACAGCCGAATAATGCTAGTCAAAAGGCAAAATCAGTCCACAGTCATCTTGGCACAGCCGAATAATGGTAGTGAAAAGGCAAAATCAGTCCACAGTCATCTTGGCAGAGCAGAATAATGGTAGTCAAAAGGCAAAATCAGTCCACAATCATCTTGGCGGAGCAGAGTAATTGTGGTCAAAAGGCAAATTCAGTCCACAATTATCTTGGCAGAGTAGAATAATGGTAGTCAAAAGGCAAAATCAGTCCACAGTCATCTTGGCACAGCCGAATAATGGTAGTCAAAAGGCAAAATCAGTCCGCAGCCATCTTGGCAGAGCAGAATAATGGTAGTAAAAAGGCAAAATCAGTCCACAGTCATCTTGGCAGAGCAGAATAATGGTAGTCAAAAGGGAAAATCAGTCCAGAATCATCTTGGCGGAGCAGAGTAATGGTAGTCAAAAGGCAAAATCAGTCCACAATCATCTTGGCGGAGCAGAGTAATTGTGGTCAAAAGGCAAATTCAGTCCACAATTATCTTGGCGGAGTAGAATAATGGTAGTCAAAAGGCAAAATCAGTCCACAGTCATCTTGGCAGAGCAGAATAATGGTAGTAAAAAGGCAAAATCAGTCCACAGTCATCTTGGCAGAGCAGAATAATGGTAGTCAAAAGGGAAAATCAGTCCACAATCATCTTGGCGGAGCAGAGTAATGGTAGTCAAAAGGCAAAATCAGTCCACAATCATCTTGGCGGAGCAGAGTAATTGTGGTCAAAAGGCAAATTCAGTCCACAATTATCTTGGCGGAGTAGAATAATGGTAGTCAAAAGGCAAAATCACTCCACAGTCATCTTGGCAGAGCAGAATAATGGTAGTAAAAAGGCAAAATCAGTCCACAGTCATCTTGGCAGAGCAGAATAACGGTAGTCAAAAGGCAAAATCAGTCCACAATCATCTTGGCGAAGCAGAGTAATAATGGTAGTCAAAAGGCAAAATCAGTCCACAATCATCTTGGCGGAGCAGAGTAATTGTGGTCAAAAGGCAAATTCAGTCCACAATTATCTTGGCGGAGTAGAATAATGGTAGTCAAAAGGCAAAATCAGTCCACAGTCATCTTGGCACAGCCGAATAATGGTAGTCAAAAGGCAAAATCAGTCCACAGTCATCTTGGCACAGCCGAATAATGGTAGTCAAAAGGCAAATTCAGTCCACAATTATCTTGGCAGAGCAGAATAATGGTGGTAAAAAGGCAAAATCAGTCCACAGTCATCTTGGCAGTGCAGAATAATGGTACTAAAAAGGCAAAATCAGTCCACAGTCATCTTGGCACAGCCGAATAATGGTAGTGAAAAGGCAAAATCAGTCCACAGTCATCTTGGCAGAGCAGAATAATGGTAGTCAAAAGGCAAAATCAGTCCACAATCATCTTGGCGGAGCAGAGTAATTGTGGTCAAAAGGCAAATTCAGTCCACAATTATCTTGGCAGAGCAGAATAATGGTAGTCAAAACGCAAAATCAGTCCACAATCATCTTGGCAGAGCAGAATAATGGTGGCAAAAAGGCAAAATCAGTCCACAGTCATCTTGGCACAGCAGAATAATGGTAGTCAAAAGGCAAAATCAGTCCACAATTATCTTGGCAGAGCAGAATAATGGTAGTGAAAAGGCAAAATCAGTCCACAGTCATCTTGGCAGAGCAGGATAATGGTAGTCAAAAGGCAAAATCAGTCCACAATCATCTTGGCGGAGCAGAGTAATTGTGGTCAAAAGGCTAATTCACTCCACAATTATCTTGGCAGAGTAGAATAATGGTAGTCAAAAGGCAAAATCAGTCCACAGTCATCTTGGCACAGCCGAATAATGGTAGTCAAAAGGCAAAATCAGTCCACAATTATCTTGGCAGAGCAGAATAATGGTGGTAAAAAGGCAAAATCAGTCCACAGTCATCTTGGCAGAGCAGAATAATGGTAGTCAAGAGGCAAAATCAGTCCACAGTCATCTTGGCAGAGCAGAATAATGGTAGTCAAAAGGGAAAATCAGTCCAGAATCATCTTGGCGGAGCAGAGTAATGGTAGTCAAAAGGCAAAATCAGTCCACAATCATCTTGGCGGAGCAGAGTAATTGTGGTCAAAAGGCAAATTCAGTCCACAATTATCTTGGCAGAGTAGAATAATGGTAGTCAAAAGGCAAAATCAGTCCACAGTCATCTTGGCACAGCTGAATAATGGTAGTCAAAAGGCAAAATCAGTCCACAGTCATCTTGGCACAGCCGAATAATGGTAGTCAAAAGGCAAATTCAGTCCACAATTATCTTGGCAGAGCAGAGTAATGGTAGTCAAAAGGCAAAATCAGTCCACAATCATCTTGGTGGAGCAGAGTAATTGTGGTCAAAAGGCAAATTCAGTCCACAATTATCTTGGCGGAGTAGAATAATGGTAGTCAAAAGGCAAAATAAGTCCACAGTCATCTTGGCACAGCCGAATAATGGTAGTCAAAAGGCAAAATCAGTCCACAGTCATCTTGGCACAGCCGAATAATGGTAGTCAAAAGGAAAATTCAGTCCACAATTATCTTGGCAGAGCAGAATAATGGTGGTAAAAAGGCATAATCAGTCCACAGTCATCTCGGCAGAGCAGAATAATGGTAGTAAAAAGGCAAAATCAGTCCACAGTCATCTTGGCAGAGCAGAATAATGGTAGTCAAAAGGCAAAATCAGTCCACAATCATCTTGGCGGAGCAGAGTAATGGTAGTCAAAAGGCAAATTCAGTCCACAATTATCTTGGCAGAGCAGAATAATGGTGGTAAAAAGGCAAAATCAGTGCACAGTCATCTTGGCAGTGCAGAATAATGGTACTAAAAAGGCAAAATCAGTCCACAGTCATCTTGGCACAGCTGAATAATGGTAGTGAAAAGGCAAAATCAGTCCACAGTCATCTTGGCAGAGCAGAATAATGGTAGTCAAAAGGCAAAATCAGTCCACAATCATCTTGGCAGAGCAGAATAATGGTGGCACAAAGGGAAAATCAGTCCACAGTCATCTTGGCAGAGCAGAATAATGGTAGTCAAAAGGCAAAATCAGTCCACAGTCATCTTGGCAGAGCAGGATAATGGTAGTCAAAAGGCAAAATCAGTCCACAATCATCTTGGCGGAGCAGAGTAATTGTGGTCAAAAGGCAAATTCAGTCCACAATTATCTTGGCAGAGTAGAATAATGGTAGTCAAAAGGCAAAATCAGTCCACAGTCATCTTGGCACAGCCGAATAATGGTAGTCAAAAGGCAAAATCAGTCCACAATTACCTTGGCAGAGCAGAATAATGGTGGTAATCAGGCGAAATCAGTCCACAATCATCTTGGCAGAGCAGAAGAATAATGGTGGGAAAAAGGCAAAATCAGTCCACAATCATCTTAGCAGAGTAGAATAATGGTAGTCAAAAGGCAAATTCAGTCCACAATTATCTTGGCAGAGCAGAGTAATGGTAGTCAAAAGGCAAAATCAGTCCACAATCATCTTGGTGGAGCAGAGTAATTGTGGTCAAAAGGCAAATTCAGTCCACAATTATCTTGGCGGAGTAGAATAATGGTAGTCAAAAGGCAAAATAAGTCCACAGTCATCTTGGCACAGCCGAATAATGGTAGTCAAAAGGCAAAATCAGTCCACAGTCATCTTGGCACAGCCGAATAATGGTAGTCAAAAGGAAAATTCAGTCCACAATTATCTTGGCAGAGCAGAATAATGGTGGTAAAAAGGCATAATCAGTCCACAGTCATCTCGGCAGAGCAGAATAATGGTAGTAAAAAGGCAAAATCAGTCCACAGTCATCTTGGCAGAGCAGAATAATGGTAGTCAAAAGGCAAAATCAGTCCACAATCATCTTGGCGGAGCAGAGTATAATGGTAGTCAAAAGGCAAATTCAGTCCACAATTATCTTGGCAGAGCAGAATAATGGTGGTAAAAAGGCAAAATCAGTGCACAGTCATCTTGGCAGTGCAGAATAATGGTACTAAAAAGGCAAAATCAGTCCACAGTCATCTTGGCACAGCTGAATAATGGTAGTGAAAAGGCAAAATCAGTCCACAGTCATCTTGGCAGAGCAGAATAATGGTAGTCAAAAGGCAAAATCAGTCCACAATCATCTTGGCGGAGCAGAGTAATTGTGGTCAAAAGGCAAATTCAGTCCACAATTATCTTGCCAGAGCAGAATAATGGTAGTCAAAACGCAAAATCAGTCCACAATCATCTTGGCAGAGCAGAATAATGGTGGCACAAAGGGAAAATCAGTCCACAGTCATCTTGGCAGAGCAGAATAATGGTAGTCAAAAGGCAAAATCAGTCCACAGTCATCTTGGCAGAGCAGGATAATGGTAGTCAAAAGGCAAAATCAGTCCACAATCATCTTGGCGGAGCAGAGTAATTGTGGTCAAAAGGCAAATTCAGTCCACAATTATCTTGGCAGAGTAGAATAATGGTAGTCAAAAGGCAAAATCAGTCCACAGTCATCTTGGCACAGCCGAATAATGGTAGTCAAATGGCAAAATCAGTCCACAATCATCTTGGCGGAGCAGAGTAATTGTGGTCAAAAGGCTAATTCAGTCCACAATTATCTTGGCAGAGCAGAATAATGGTGGTAAAAAGGCAAAATCAGTGCACAGTCATCTTGGCAGTGCAGAATAATGGTACTAAAAAGGCAAAATCAGTCCACAGTCATCTTGGCACAGCTGAATAATGGTAGTGAAAAGGCAAAATCAGTCCACAGTCATCTTGGCAGAGCAGAATAATGGTAGTCAAAAGGCAAAATCAGTCCACAATCATCTTGGCGGAGCAGAGTAATTGTGGTCAAAAGGCAAATTCAGTCCACAATTATCTTGCCAGAGCAGAATAATGGTAGTCAAAACGCAAAATCAGTCCACAATCATCTTGGCAGAGCAGAATAATGGTGGCACAAAGGGAAAATCAGTCCACAGTCATCTTGGCAGAGCAGAATAATGGTAGTCAAAAGGCAAAATCAGTCCACAGTCATCTTGGCAGAGCAGGATAATGGTAGTCAAAAGGCAAAATCAGTCCACAATCATCTTGGCGGAGCAGAGTAATTGTGGTCAAAAGGCAAATTCAGTCCACAATTATCTTGGCAGAGTAGAATAATGGTAGTCAAAAGGCAAAATCAGTCCACAGTCATCTTGGCACAGCCGAATAATGGTAGTCAAATGGCAAAATCAGTCCACAATCATCTTGGCGGAGCAGAGTAATTGTGGTCAAAAGGCTAATTCACTCCACAATTATCTTGGCAGAGTAGAATAATGGTAGTCAAAAGGCAAAATCAGTCCACAGTCATCTTGGCACAGCCGAATAATGGTAGTCAAAAGGGAAAATCAGTCCACAATTATCTTGGCAGAGCAGAATAATGGTGGTAAAAAGGCAAAATCAGTCCACAGTCATCTTTGCAGAGCAGAATAATGGTAGTCAAAAGGCAAAATCAGTCCACAGTCATCTTGGCAGAGCAGAATAATGGTAGTCAAAAGGGAAAATAAGTGCAGAATCATCTTGGTGGAGCAGAGTAATGGTAGTCAAAAGGCAAAATCAGTCCACAATCATGTTGGCGGAGCAGAGTAATTGTGGTCAAAAGGCAAATTCAGTCCACAATTATCTTGGCAGAGTAGAATAATGGTAGTCAAAAGGCAAAATCAGTCCACAGTCATCTTGGCACAGCTGAATAATGGTAGTCAAAAGGCAAAATCAGTCCACAGTCATCTTGGCACAGCCGAATAATGGTAGTCAAAAGGCAAATTCAGTCCACAATTATCTTGGCAGAGCAGAGTAATGGTAGTCAAAAGGGAAAATCAGTCCACAATCATCTTGGTGGAACAGAGTAATTGTGGTCAAAAGGCAAATTCAGTCCACAATTATCTTGGCGGAGTAGAATAATGGTAGTCAAAAGGCAAAATAAGTCCACAGTCATCTTGGCACAGCCGAATAATGGTAGTCAAAAGGCAAAATCAGTCCACAGTCATCTTGGCACAGCCGAATAATGGTAGTCAAAAGGAAAATTCAGTCCACAATTATCTTGGCAGAGCAGAATAATGGTGGTAAAAAGGCAAAATCAGTCCACAGTAGTAGAAGAGAATGGCCGATCCTGGCTCATTCACATTTTACCAACAAAATTTTATAATCTACCTTTCATTATAAAATTTTTTTTATCCCGCCCTCTCCCGCCCCCTCCCACCTCCCATCCCTTTGCCTAAGTTCGCCATTTTGTTTTACCGAATTATTCGATAACTCTCAACCAACATTGAAGCGCTGCATTTAAAGCGCAATTACTTGGTTAAAATTGTTATCGAAAACTTTGTTTATTGCGAGTCGAAGCTTTGCATTGGAATCGAAGATTTTTGTCTTAGTTTTTTTCCGCTCCGCTTTGCTCCGGTAGTGGCCGATCGCCAATGTATTAATTTTGTCCTCGCAGATAATTATTTTGTCATCGTTAGCCGAAAGTGCAATTTTGTAAAATAATGGTTTAAATAAAAAATGAGTATACACTATGGTTATGACAAATATTATGACAAACATAAGATTGTGTTACCAGATCAAAAACAATATAAAACTGTTTTCGATGTTAACTTGTTAAGAGCGGTAAAAACTGGAGACTCTTCTAAAGGAGTTAGAGTTGGAAGAGTGCAAGACAATGAGTATTCTCTTTTTCAAAGCGAATATAAAAGAGGACCGATACCTGGATTAGATTTTATACAAAATACCAGAAAGTGTTTTATGATATTTAAATGTCCGGAAATGGTTAACATTAACATTTCTATATTTATTGTGTTACGCGTTATTGGCAGCACCAACAATTCAGGAAAATGGGCGTACATTATTGGCAACGATAATGGTGGATTTGATAAATTTATTGGATATAAAACTGGAACGACAAACCAACTATCGTATGGAGGAGGCTTTCCTGTTAAAGAGTACAATTGTACAATTCAAAGTGGTGTTAGTATTTTTAAAAAACATTTAATTTCATGTCATTGGTTATTAATCGGAAGTTGTATATACATTAATGGAGTAAAGTCGGCAGATTCAGATTTTTTTGCAAACCCAAAAACCATTGGTGAAACATGTGGAACAATTTTTGTGAACGATAGATTTACAGGAACCACTGGACCGCTATCGAAACCTTTTACAGGAGAGATCTACGATATCAAGGTGATTAGCGGATTTTTAAAACAGGATGATATAAAGGAGATAAGCAGCGATATTATAAAAGATCATGAGATTTCATAATCATAAAAAAAAACAACAGAATTCCTAAGATTTTTTCTTAGGAATTTTTACTCCTTTACCTACCAATGAAATATATTTCTATCAATAGTTGTTGAACCACAAACACTTCTTTTTCTAGGTCTACGCTGATTATGTTCAAACATAAGTTCAGTGATATAGATACCAGCATCAGTACCATTAGGACCCTGAAAGATCATCTCATTTAAGAGCATTTTAAATGTTAACCTTAATGCATGAGAAAGTTCTTCACGTTGTGGATGTTGTTGAAGTGTTTCTATAAAGGCATACAACTTTTCAAGTAGCTTAGGTGTAATGAAAAGGGTAGTACACTTTTTAAAATTTCTTAGAGCCGGCATTTTCTTTTGTAATATTAGATCTTGAAATGTAGTAACTGTTTTATCCATTAAATTCATTTTCCTTTTATTATAGTAATAAAAGAGCTATAATAAAGGAACATGATTGAAACATTAAAGTATTACGTTAGTCAATTTTCGCCAAAACGTGCAAAAATTTACTCAAAATCTTGGTGGACTGTTGGTTATATAATTTACAAACAAACCAAAGGAAGTGAAGAAGGTTACGATCTTTGGCACGAGTTTTCTGCACAGGACATAGATGATTACACCAACAATGTTTGTGATAAGAAATGGGAATCCTTTAAGAAAGTCTGTTATCCAATCCCTTTCCGTACACTTTTATCCTTTGTGAATGAAGATGGAGGTACGTATGGAAAAAATGAAAACTATTAATAAGTTTAAAAGCGCAAAAGAAAAAATTTTAAAACAACAGAATTTGGTTTAACCCCAACCGAAAACAGAAAATTAATTAAGGAGATAAACAAAAAAATAAAAAAAATACTTAATTAGTCATAAATAAAAGAATGAGTATTTATAATCTAACTTATAAGTTTCAAGACCTAATAATTCAAAATAAGATGCCCATTTTTAAAAACTTTAAGAACAAAGTTTGTGGCGATTTTTTTATTCCAACTGAGTTACTTAAAAGAATTTACGCTTTTCTTGAAGTAATGCAGAAATATCCAGACCGGTGTAACCTTTCTTTAGCATTAACTTCTTTGTTTAAAATGTTGTTGGATGAAGCAAAAAGACTTAACCGTTTAGACAAAACCATAACCGAACACATGGTTGAATTAAAAAGAAGACCAAATCTTCCATATGAAATGGCAAACGTAGCTTACTTCACCAGGCCGAGAAAAGATTCTATAATTTCCAAAAACCAAACCAAGGATATAGTAATTAAAGTTCCGCCACTTAAAAAATTAAAAAACCAGTTTTTTTTATATTTTCCAAAAACAAATGAACTACAATCTTTGATAGCATTTGGTGAGCTTCTTTTACAACAGTATAATCTTTGTAAAGCGGATCAAAATCTTATTTTACAAATTGGCAATTCAACCAAATATTGTAAAAAGCTGCCCACAATAAAACTTGGAAAAACCAACATTAGTTCACTAATTAGTTTTGAAGAAACAGACCCAACAAAAAAGTGGTCATTTGGTTGTCCCCTTAAAGCAAAACTGTATTACCATACAGTTGTAAGCAAATTTTGATATAATAAAAGAGATATGTATGAAACGTTAAACTTTTACCTTAGTCAACTTTCAACAAAGCGTGCCGAAATTTATTCGAAATCCTGGTACACAGTTGGTTGTACCATCCACAACTGTACTAATGCTTCCAAAGAAGGACACGAAATATGGCATCGTTTTTCTCAACAACATGAAAAATACAACAAAGAAGTCTGCGATAAAAAATGGGAATACTTTAAAAAACATGTTAAACTTTATGCAATAAGATCGCTTATTCCACTTATTTACGAAGACGGTGGTACCACTTACAACCCCCATAAAAGTCAAATAGTGGAAGACGAAGACGTAAGGAATTTTGTGTACGACTTCATTATTCCAAAACTATCGATACGAAGGATGAGAAACAACTCAGCACTTAACAACCTTTGTTCTGCGGTGTATACAATGTCGGAAGGGAAAGATGAAAAAGTATTAACAAAAATTTGTAAGTGGATTAAAGACAGACATTTAAGAAACATTTTTACAGCAACATGGACGCACAAACGCTTTAGGTTTAACTGCGATATTAATGATATTATTAAATGGCATAACAGTGATGAAAAAGAAAAACCAAACCCAAAAGCTCCAAACATAAAACTGTTTAACAACAACGATTTGCTTTGGTTAGAAGAAACAACGAATTATTTAAGGTCATTTGACAACGCTGGTTACACACCAAGGTATTTTAAGGTAAGTGCAGAAGAGCGTAAGAATTTAAAATTGATCATGGCAGAACGTAATCATGCAAAATTGCTCGCTTTTTTGTTTTAAAAAAAATGTATATAATAAAAGAGATATGTTAGTTAATGACAATTTTGAGTTTGCAACAGAATGTGAATTTAAAAGCAAAACCTGGTTTGATATTGGGAAACTTATTTTCAAGCTTTCAAAAGGAAGTATTGAAGGTTATAGACTTTGGATAATGTATAGCAAAATGGATCAAAGAAATTTTGATGAATTTTATTGCAGAGAATACTGGGATTATTTAGTTTCTTATGCTTATAGCGGATCCGAGATTAAAGAGAGCGATGATTGGTAACAAAACAATTAATTTAAATTTCTAAGAAAAAATCTTAGAAATTGAGTTTTCTTATTTTAAAGAATACATTATAAAAGAGAGATGATGGTTAAAGACAATCTTAAAAATGTTGCTGATTGCTGTTTTGGTAGTAACACATGGATTAGTATTGGTAAACAGATATACAAGCTTTTTAATGGTGACGAAAAAGGATATAGAGTTTGGAAAATGTATAGCCAAATGGATATCAACCGTTTTAATGAGGAGTATTGTAGAAATGTTTGGAATGAATTACTAGAAGAGAAAGATGGTGAACCGGATGATATTCCAGAATGGTGGTAGTGCGACAAGTAATAGCTGGTTCAAATTTCTAAGATTTTTTCTTAGAAATTTTTGTTACAAAGTGTGAGACGACAGTTTATATTAGTTTGTGTAGTAACCATCCACCTCCTCCTCCCATTAATCCAACCGCCATAATTTGATATTTTTTCATTTCATTTGACGGTTGATAGAAATTTTCTAACCTTGGAGGAGGTATTTCGCGTTGTTGTTGTATCTTTTTGAGTTCACTGAATGCTTTGTTGGTTTCCTTCATATCGCTTTTTGCATCGTAAATTTCTGTTCTTAATTGTCTTTCTTTGTCTTTTCTTGATGTTTCTTTTTCTAAATATTCTTCTTTTGATTTTGAAAGTTCTTCCATTGCGAGGTTGTGTCTTTTGGTTTCTTCTTGATAACCTTTTTTGTTAAATGTTGAGAATAGATATCCCGCACCTGCAAAAGCAACTGCATTGAATAATCTTCCTGCAATCATTGAAGCCATTGTTTATTTATACTTTTAATTCTTTTGGAATGTAACCGGCTGTTTGTCCTTTTTTAATTAGAAAGCTACCTACTGCAACAGCCACAGCCAGTTTTGCAGTTTCTTTTAGGCTGGCTGGCGCAGCCAGAGGTTGCCCTGTTAAACGTTTAGAAGCCATGCTCACAGCTACAGCTCCTGCTGTAACTAGTGCAGCATTGTATAAATCTTGAAATACTTCAGTTTTACTAACACTCATTTATTAGGGTAAAAAAATCAAAGATTTTTGTAAAAATTTTTTCGGTTTTTATAGAGAATATAGGCAAATGCAACTGATAACATCCACAAATTTTTCGCCAACCAAGCTATTCCCTTAGCACCCCACGTTAACGCTGTTGCAAGCATATTTATAAGCGGAACTAATACTGGCAAAGCGGCTTTTGCTAGTTTAGCTACTGCTTTTGCGATGGCCCCTGTTGCTTTCGCAGCTGAAACTACACCTTTTCTTCCAGCCAAAACTACCGCCGTGACAATCCCGGCAATGGTGACAGCTACCACAGCTAAAGATCCTAAATTGTTACGTGCAAATTTTTTAAACTTTTCGTATTTTGTTATGTCATCATTTTTAATCATTTCTGAAGTTTTTTCGCTAATTGGTTTTAAATTATTTTTTAACCTAATTTCGTCAGCTTTTAGTTTTGCAACATCTGAAATGTCTTTGTATATAGCCTTTTTTCTTACATCAACCTCAGCTTCTGATTTGTCCCTCCAGTACTCAACAGCTATGTCAACAGCGTCTAAATTTTCTATATTGTTTGTTGCTAGTATTCCACCAAGTTCTCTTAACTCTTCATCATTAAGCTGTGTTCTATCAACCGCGTTGTCACTGTTTGTTATCTCGTCTTGGATTCTATCGATAATGTTTGCTCTAATTCCGTTAACATTAGATGTTCCAGGTAAAATACCAACAGTTTCCTCAATAGCGCCATTTGCTGTTTTACTGTGTTCAAGACGTGCTTTTTCCATAATGCTACCATACTCTTGAACAGCGTTTTTAATTTTTTCATTACTACTTAGCACAAAGTTATTTCCTTTTTTAACAACAACTTTAACATCGTTGTAAAGTATTCCGTTTACCTTTCCGGTTTTTTCACTTACAGAAATTAAACTTTTGTCTATTAACTTTTTTGAAGCAGGTCCATCTTTCATTACCACCTCAAGGTTAAACTCATTACGAAAAAATGTTTTTCGTGTTCTTGTAATTCTTCGCCTTTCAGCAGTTTCCCACCGCTTACGCCTGTTTTGAAATGTGTTTTCTTCCTCGTTTTCTTCCGCTGCTGCGTTTACATCTTCTTCTTGCAATCACTCATCAGGATTAAATGGTCTTAGGTCTGTTCTACCATCCAGATCAATGTTGTCATCATAATCATCAAAGTCATCATAATCATCGAAGTCATTATAATCGTTGTCTATAAAGCTTGTTTCTTCTTCTATTATTCTTTCCATTTCATTGTTTTCATCAAAAGTGTCAAATTCAAATCCTTCCATTTTATTTGTGAGCGAAATAAAATTTTACTAGTGCGAAACTTTGTTTCGCGTGGGTGAAAAGTCACCTGCGACTTTTCCTATTGTATAACTTTAACTAACTCTTCATTGTAAAACTTTCCGATAACATTTTCTCCATCTTCATCCTTAATGTTGTACATCACTGGATTACCACGAAACACAGCTGATATCTTAAAAACTTCACTTGTAAAGTTGGGATCATATCCCTTTGCAAAGTTTTTTTTGTATTTGTACACCCTTACATAATCACCAACCTTAAATTTTGGTTTTGGAAATTCTGTTGGTGGTAAACCATATAAAGTTTTGAATACCTCATCCTAATTATCTGTATTAACATCAGCAGGTTTTCTTTTAATGGTTGAGTGAAATGTGTTGTTATAACTCTTAGTAAATTTATCTAAAACATCTATCCAAGTTTTGGTTTGTTTGAATGTAAAATATTTCCACATTCTAGTTTTAAGGGTTCTGTTAAATCTTTCTACAATAGCTGCTTTTCGTTCTGAAAGTGTTGAAAAGTACTCTATGTCATGAGATTTTAAAAGGGTTTTCACTCCAACATTGTAAAATTCTTTACCGTTATCAAACTGAACAACCTCAGGATATTTTTGAAAGTGATGTTTAAATTCCTTAAGCATTTCACCAACACCAACTACCATACTTTCTGTGTTTTTTCTGTGTACAGGAACGGTAAAAGCAAATCTGCTTAAAACCTCAACACCTGTTAAGATCCAATTAAACTTTTTGTTCACAGAGCTAAACTTAGCCATATCCACTAAGTCCATTTGAAGCTGATCGGCCAGATTTTTAACAAAGGTTCTTTGCGTTTTACGTGGTTTTCTTAGCGGTTTATGTAAAGTGTATGTACTTTGCGACGATAACCACTCCTTAACTAACTTTCTTGTAACTCCTTCCAGTCCCATTTCAACCGCCTTTTTGTATAGCTTTTCCGCACTTTGATAACCAGATACAGGATTGTAATATATATTCCTTAATTCGAGGTCAAGTAATGTTAAAGTTGTCATTTTATTTTATTTTAGTATAAATAAAAATGAATGCAAGAGAAATTCAAGCATTAAAGGATTATTATGGTGAAAAAAACTATAAAAAAGTTCTTAAAGAGAGTGCCATAGAAAAGAAAAAACTTAAAGAAAAGTTTTTAACGAATTATCCAAATGCGGATGTGAAAAGATTTGAATTTGATGTTTCATTTAACCAAGATGGAACAGTTGGTGATAAATCCATATTTTTTCAAGACCCAAATAACAGTATGTCTTCTTTTGATATAACTTCAGAAGCATTTTTAAGTAATCCGGATTGGGTGGATTACCTATACTGGCCAAAAAAGTGGACTGTTGCCCAAGATTTACCAAATCCCAAACTCAATGAAGATTTTTCAATAAATTTAAATGTTATTTCTATTTTTGTAACTGAAAACAAAAAGTTTACCGCACATTTTGAAAAACTAAACACAGCTTACGTAAAGCCTGTTGTTGATGAGGAAAGCGAAGCGGAAAAGAAACCATATGCGAAAGAGGAATTTGACTACATAAACAATCCATATTTTACTGCAATAGCAGCGATCTATGTAATCACTAATTTGTGTGGAATTTCAGCAGAACATTTAACAAATAAAATTCCAAGAGCTAGCTCAAATATTATTACAAGTATAGCACAGTATCACCTTGCATATCATTTAAGAAGGTTTTTAAGAAATCCAACAAAACTTAAAAAATATATGGTTGGAAAACAACTAAATTTTCTACAAGAACATACGCCAGTTAGAAAAATGTGGAGAACACAATACAGCGACACAACAATGAAACTAGAAAATTTTTTAGAACAACAAGAAAACCTAGGTTACATTATAAAAAATATGAGGTATGTAAAAGATCATGCCAATTATATTAATTACGGTGCAAACATAAAATATGAAAAATATATGGGAGGAAAACCAAAAAAAGATAATGACTTTTTACTTTTTGTTCCAAAAACTTCAAAAGGAATAACTCCTTTAGGTCAAAAACTATTTCAACAATCCATAGAAAGCTATGTTTACTGTATTTTAGGTGCGCAAGCAAGAACCAGATGGAGTATCATAGATCAAGGAGCAAAAAGCACACAAACACAAGATGTTTTTTTAAAACTTGTGAAAGATACAATAGCACAAGATGACACAACTGTGGCCATTTCAAATATGCGAACGGCTATTAGCAATACTAACGTTATTTTAAATTTCGCCATTTCACCGGGTTTAATTTTAATACCATCAGATATGAGGATTCTTATTAATCCAGTAAGCGGCTTTAACAACATTCTTACTCTTGCAACAGGAAAGATGACATTTGGTAATAATGTAAATATTAACAAGGTCAAAAGTAAACCGCAACAAAGCAAAGTTGAGCGTAGTAAACCACAATTAGAATATCCTGTAAAACCACAAAAATTTCCAGTTAATCCGCAGTTTACCACAAAAGATTATGATCAACCAAAGTCAGAAGTAGTTTTACCATTGGTTTTTGGATCATCACTTGTTGGTGTTTTTCTCATCTTCAAAAAGTTTTTCTAATAGCTTTTGTGATCTTCCACTTTTTGGAAGAGTGATTGTATCAGCTAGTTTTGTCATCTCACACTTATTAAGTATGAAATGAATAACAACCTTCATGTTTGGAAATGATCCAACTTTTTCTTTTAGCTGGTTAAATCTTTTTTCTATGTCATCCATTATTATGTTTCCATTTGGTAATAAAATATTTGGAAACATTTCACTTATTTTTTTGTTGTAAAGCAACATTCTTTTTGAGATTTTTTTCTTTTTTAAACTTTTCTCAACTACGCGATGACAATACGAAAAGATCGGATCAAAAACTAAGCCGCATTCTACACAAGTTGGAAAACCATCAATTTCATTTTTTTTATGATTACAATGATCAAAGTCAAATTCGGATTCGTAATTTTCAAACTCATCTTTTTCTGCCATATTAATCTGTTTCATTAAGACAGAAAACTTGGTTATAACTTTGTTATTCATCCTTTTATTATAGTGTTTTTAAGCAAATTACAGCTAGCTCACAAGCAAATTACAGCTAGCTCACAAGCAAATTACAGCTAGTTGTTAAGCGAATTTGAACAAAATGTAAGCTAGTTTAAGCTAGCTATACAGCTAGTTGTTAAGCATATTTGAACAAAATGTAAGCTAGTTTGAGCAAAGTACAGCAAAACACAACTTATTTTGTACACTAATAAATGAGCACAGAAGAACAAACTATTACAAAAACTAATACAGAAGAAAGAGTTAAAAACCCAAAAAGAGTTGCGCAAGGAAAAAAGCTTGCCGAAATAAGTAAAGAAGCAAAAGCGCGCAAGCGAGCTAAACAAGAAAACAAAGACGAGTCGACCAACGGAAGTGAAAACGGTTTTCCACAACTTCCTAGCTTAACAACTTCCATTTCGCTAGTTGGTGTTGTAACAGGAGTAATAGGAACATACATTGCCTGGAAAAATTTTAAACAGGAAGAAGTTAATTTAACAACACCATCATCTCCAAAACCTAAACCTTTACCAAAACCAGCATCAAATCCAACAAAGGTAGAATATAATAACCTTGATGATGATGATATTTAGATTGTCTTTGACTTGACTTACTTTGTTCGACTTGACTCACTTCGTTCGGTCACTTTGTTCGGTCACTTCGTTTGGTTCATAAAAACTAACTTATTTTTATCCGCATAAAAAAACTTTTTTTTTTACACTAATAAATGAACAAGGAAAGACAAACTAAGTTAAAACCTGGTTATAAACGACTTCAAAAAAGTGAAATAACCGGTGAACGAACAAGACACGTAACAACATTTAATCCAAACAAAGCCAACCCTGGTGAAGAAATTTACATTCAAATTCCAAAACTTAAACCCGGAACAACACTTGTTCCCGACAAAATGTTTTTGGTTTTTGACTTTAAAAATGCAAATACCAAATCATGGTTCAACAACAATCTTGCAAAGCAACTCCAAAAGCAATTAAAAGTAAAATTTGCAGGTGAAATTATATATGATAACACAGGAGAAAGTATACTCAGAACTTACGAAGATTTGTGGTTAGACGATGATACCCGTGCAAACATGCTGGAAGAAGGAATTGCGTCTGAAAACCAACGTAAGGTTATCTCAAAATCTGACGATGCCTCATCCGATGCATTTGCTTCAGTTTATGGATCCAAGCAAAGAATCCAACTAGGAAAAATCCTTATGGATCATGGTTTATATTCTCCTTACAACATGTCAAACGACTTACAGTATATCATCACACTCCCACAAGCTAGCGAAATTATGCAAGCACAAAGCAGTCAAACTGTGGATGGTTATAGTCTGGAAAACATAGAACTGGAATACGAAACTATCAACAACACCGATCTTGTTCGCGAAGTTGAAAGTGGTTACAACGCTGGAAGATCTCCTAGTTTCGAACACGCTACCCTTTTCAAAACAACTAATTGGGACAAGTCAACCACACTTGTTAACGAAACCATCAATCTCCCACGAAAAAGCATGAAAGCTGTCGTAATGTTTTTTACAAAGAAAACTCGCGGAGGAAGTGAAGAGTACGTTTTCCCAAACATCGAAAATGTAAAGGTAACCATCGAAGGTATTCCCAATAGTGTTTACTCACAGGGAATAGTTAAAAGAAGATTATTTGAAGAGGCAGAAAGACTTTTCAAACAAGATACCTGCAAGATCTCAGCAAACGGTTTTTACACAGGTAACAGGTTTGCATTAGTGGTTGATCTTAGAGCCATCGATGACAATGAACTATATGGTCATGGAACAAAACTTTTATCAACACAATCTGGAATTATGCTTGAAATTACTAAAAAAGCAACAACAGTAAACCTTAACTGTCATATTTTTATTCTTTCAGACGGACTCTTAAAGGTACAGGCAGGTGAATTCCGAGGTGTAAGTTACTAGTCGTCTACGACTCCGCTTTGCAAAATATACGTAAATTAATAAATGAACCCCTTCAACATGATAATAGTTGGAATGACAGGTTGTGGGAAAACACATTACTTGCTTAAAATGCTAGAAAAAAACTATAAAAAAAATTTTGAAAACATTTTTTTAATTTGTCCTACATTTGAATGGAACAGAACTTATTTGGAATGGTATCATCTAAACGATCCAAATTTCTTTGTATTGCCTTGTAGTCAGGATCAAACGGAAGACTATCTAAAATTTGTTGTTGACTACTGTAAAGGTATTCCATCACTAATTATTCTTGATGATTGTGCCGCTGGTCAGTCAGTAAAAAACCGAACCAGTGAACTAGTCAATCTTGGATTTGGGGCAAGACATATGAACATTAGTACTATAGTAATTACCCAACAACTTACATCAATAACCAAACCATATCGTGAAAACATATCCAAACTAGTTTCATTCTACAATCCAAACAGAAAAGATATGCAAGTTATTCTAGATGATTACTTAGATATTAGTAAGGATGAAGAAAAAAGCATAAAAGAAAAACTAAAAAATACTAAGCACAGCCGACTTGAAATTAATCTAGTCCATCCATACAATCATGAAATAGTTGATGATGAAGAATGAAGTCGAACCAAGTGTGTAAATTCATATGTAAATAATCATATGAATTTTTATTCAAATAAATGAGACTTATAAGAATTCTTATAACAAAGGAAGACAATTTTGAAACCATTGTTAAATTTGATGAACCGCTGATCATTGAAAATGAAACAATGACAGTAAAGTGTGTAAGTGTGTTTTGGGACTTTAACAACATTGAGAGTCCTGTTCACATTGTAAATGGAAAAAAGAAATTATGGTTTAAAACCGGATATTGGACAGCAAATATGATTATCGAAAAACTTAAAGAAGTTAATGCAAGTGCTGAACTCGTTCATTACTCGCAAAAAATAAAAATTACTCCAACAGAGAATATGTCATTACTTGAATTAGCACCAATTCTTGGATTCTCTGAAACTTGGCAACATATTCCGAAAGATTCTGGACGTATTGGAAATACCTCAGTTAATGTAAATCTTGGAATGAAATATGTTAGTATTAAATGCAATGCTGTTAACAGATCTAAAACATTACTTTCTGGACAACGTGATGACACAATTGTAATACTTCCAATCACAACAACCCAGTCGCTAAAAGGTTCCGTCACAAGATATAATGATCTTAACTTTAAAACAGAACTAAATAATGGAATTTACAATGAACTTAAATTCACAACAGATCAAAAAGTTGGTGATATTCTGTTAGAAATAATAATAAAATAAATGGCTATAAATTATGGTTATTCTGATGAGTTGGAAAAACTATTATTTTTCATACTAATAAATGAACACAGAAGAACCTCAAAATCTAGAAGATATACCTAATCCGTCGAATGATAACCTTAGGGACGAGCTAATCCGCTTGTCAGCCGCAAAAGAAATTAAGTATTCGGAAAAGTACATCAAAAAGGCCTCTCAAAGCGCATTAGAAAAAATTAAACAAGACCATCAACGCGAGCAAATGGATAAGGTTAACTCACAACTAACAGAAAGTCTTATTACAAAGTTTTCCGACTTAATGATGCAGTTGAATATGGTAGAAAAGGATGGAAAACTAAACAAAGAATTATCATCAAACAAACTTCTTTACGACGATGTAAAAACAATGGTAATGAAAGTATCTCCATTCATTCCTATGATCGGATTACTATCCGGCGGACTAATAGTTGCAAAACATATGTGGGACAACACAAATAAAGGTGAACAAGATGAACCTTACAAAGCGATCAAAGTCCTAGTACAAGTAGCGATAGTGTCAACACTTCTAATCCCGATAACGGTGGAGTTAATACTGCTTAAAAAGCTATTAATTTCCCATTTTTAAATAAAATGGGAAACTCAAAAAGTAAATCTAAAGACAAAGAAAAACTCAACAAAAACCATAATCTTAGAAAAGGATTTCAGTTTGGCATCAATTTTGGAAAAGACTCCTTAACAATGGAGGGCAACGTACAAATGGGGTGGACACACAAAATAGTTAAGAATTACTCTCGTATTCCTGGGTATACCACTTGTCAACACCGTCCGAAATCTCTGAACACATCTCCCGAACCAAATCATCAATCACCATCAGTTCACCATCAAACTGAGCCTGATCAAAGTGAACACCTCTCATAAACTCTCTAATTTTATTTAGCACTTTTTTATAGTTTTTATGAGCAAACTTATGTCTATCCTTCAGTTTTGATAAGTTAACCTTTCTCATATAACCAGCTATTAGCAGCCCCAGTCCTGACATTGCACCCAAAATTAATGGATTAAGTGTGATACAACCTAACACAGTTCCACTTGTACCGCCGGTTATTAACCCTACTTTAAAAAACATAAGAATAATATCTTTTCGCCTACTTTCTTTGTACATCTTACCATAGCATTTTGTAAGTCTATGGTAGTGTCTGTAAGTTTTTTTAAACCTTTCCATCTGTATGTCACTTAAGTCTCTTGAAATGTGATTAAAATCAAATATTTCACGCATTATTATTTATGTTTATAAAAATAAAAAAACAGTTTTTTAGGGGACAACTTTAAGTGGACATTATTTTGTTACAAGTGCCGCAAAATAAAAATGGTTGATTTACACCAATAAAGGAGCAATGAAACAAATTAAAATTAAAAAAAATTAATAAAAAAATAAAAAAATTTTAAAAAAAATTAATAAAAAAATTTTAAAAAAAAATTTAAAAAAATTAATAAAAAAATAAAAAAAAATTAATAAAAAAATAAAAAAAATTAATAAAAAAATTTTAAAAAAAATTTTAAAAAAAATTAAAAAAAAAAAATTAATAAAAAAAAAAATAGTATTTAAAGGAAAAAAAATATACTATAATAAAAGAATGACAACATATACACTTAACCAATTAAAAAGACTTGGTAAAAAACAAGGAATCAAATACACCTCCAAAATGAATACAAAAACGTTATGTGAACTTCTTAATATCCCAGTTTTTAGAAACCCTTCTTTTGATAAACATAACAAAGACAAAATCAGAAAACCCATTCAAATTATTTTTAAAACCAAGGAAGGAGAAGTCCTTGAATTTCCAAGTATTTACAACACAGCAAAACAACTTAACATTAATCCAAGTTGTATCCCTTTTTACATAAAAAGAGGAACCGAAATTTCATTCAAAGGTAAAAAATATTTTATTAGTCGGAAAATAATTGTGTAAACATATGTATAAATAAAGAGTATTCTTTCCACATTATCCCAAAAAATTTCTTATAAATTTTCACCTTATAAGAAATTTGAAAAAAAATTTTTTTTGCATTATAATAAAAGGGATAATGTGGAATACTGGTATTACCAAATATGTTCAAAAACTTGAACAAAAATTAATTAAAGCAAATCTTAAAGAGCAACAGCTCAAAGAAAAATTTGCTGTCAAAGAAGAAAAACTGAAAGAAAAACACAAAGCAAGTCAGCAAAAACTAAAAGAAAAGTCTAGCCGTCGAGAAGAAAAAATTAAACAAGATTTACACCAAAAATTGGACAAAGCTTTGGTAAAAGCAAAGAAAACGTGGAACAAACAAGAACTTAAAGAACTCAAGAAAAAACAACACAAAGAAACCATAAAATGGAGGAAGGAAATCAAAAAGGAGCTCAAACGTCAATTGAATCTGGAAGAGGGTTCCAAATGGAGAGGAAGCAAAAAACTTGGAAACATCCGAGAAAAACTTAGTTCAAAACTTTGGGCTGTTTTTAACGATGAACTGAGAATAATTAAATTGCTAAACAATCTAACTCCAACTCACATCTCAGGAGCCATCAATGGAAGAATTCAAAAGTATACATTTGATGGGTGTGAAGTTAAAGATCCTAGATTCTATTTAACTCATACAACTCCTCCTGTAGAGCGACTTATCAACGCAACAAACAGTCGAGGAAAAAAAGTGTCCTGTTGTCTTACAATTTCAATGAGAAGGTTTGATCCAGAAGCGGGAATATACAAAGTAGAAATCTTTCACTTCCAAAGTGGAACTTACTCTATGATTACTGAGGAGGATGTAACTTCATGTTATGACATAATGAAAGAAAAAATGCTAACATCAATGGCAGAACATCAAAAGAATGGAAGTGGTTGGACTATCCATTCAGTAGATCATCTCAGGGTTTCAATCACCAGTTACAATCCCTTAAGAGGAGGAAAACATTCAGATTTACCAAAGTCAATCCAGAAGAAAAAAGCAATCATCATCATAAAAAATGATGATGATTTGTGTTTCAAGTGGGCTGTAACAAGAGCATTAAATCCTGTAGAAAACAATGGGGAAAAAGTTTCTAAGATCTTAAGACAACAAGCCGAGGAATTAAACTGGGCTGGAATAACATTTCCAACTAAACTCAAACAAATTACTAAATTTGAGAAAAATAACAACATTGCCATTAATGTTATTGGAACTGAACAAGTTAAAGGAAAAGATGTATTAATTCCGCTAAGAGCAAGCAAACTTAGAAACACGAATCTTATTAATTTGTTCTTACATGATCTGCATTATAGTGTTGTTCCAAATTTAAACAAACTTGTTGGTGGACAAATGAATAATCATCAACATAAGGTTCATGTTTGTGTATATTGCTTTAATCCATTTAGCTCGGAAGAAATCTTAGAAAAACATCTTGAGATTTGTAGCACATATTTAGAACGTGCCGAATATCCAAAAGAAGGTTCTACAATTGAATTTAAACAATGGCAAAAAACTAGAGATGTTCCATTCGTAATTTACGCGGATTTTGAATCTTTCATTGTTCCAATAGAAACAGTTCAAAAGGAAGATATCGGTAGTCATACAACAGCATACCAACAGCACCAACCTAGTGGATTTTGCTATACCGTAAAATGTAAAGATGAAAAAATATTTAAAACAAAAACTGTTCTTTACACGGCAAAACAGGAAGGGGAAGATGTTGGAAAAAAGTTTGTTGAAAGTGTGGAAGAAGAGATGAGAAATATTCACAAAATAACAAAAGTGAAAGCTCCAATGAATTTAAATGAAACGCAGGAGAAAAGCTATAAACAGACTTTAAACTGCTATGTTTGCAAAAAGGAATTAGGTGGGGATAGAGTCAGAGATCATTGTCATTTGACAGGAGATTACAGAGGAGCAGCTCATAACTTATGTAATTTAAGAATGAAAGAACCAAATTTCATTCCAGTACTTTTTCATAATTTAGAGGGATATGACTCCCATCTGTTTGTAAAAAGTTTGGGATTAACAGAAGGATTAGTAGACTGTATTCCTAAAACCGATGAAAAATATATCAGCTTTTCAAAAGATATTACCATGGAAAGTGGAGTTAACGAGGATGGTAAAAGTTGGTCTAAAAGCAAAAAGTTGGTATTTTTAGATTCGCTTAAGTTTACATTAAGTTCGCTAGATGCACTTGTCAAAAACTTAAAACCAAATCAGTTTAAGAATGTGGAAGAGGGATTTTCAGAATATTCAGAAGAAAAAATTAATCTCCTGAAGAAAAAGGGTGTATTCCCTTATGAGTTCATGACAGGATTTGACAAACTAAGTTATGACAAACTCCCAGCAAAAAAGGAGTTTTATAGCAAGCTGAATGACTCTCACATTTCAGATGAAGATTATGAACACGTAAAAAATGTTTGGTCAGCTTTCAAATGTAAAAATATGCGAGATTATCATGATCTTTACTTAAAAACAGATGTTCTTCTTCTAGCTGATGTAATGGAAAATTTCAGGAAATTATGCAAAACAACATACGGATTAGATCCGATGTGGTATTATACAGCTCCTGGATTAGCTTGGGATGCTGCCCTTAAAATGACAAAAATTGAACTAAACTTAATTTCTGATCCGGACATGTATCTCATGATCGAAAAAGGTATCCGAGGAGGAATTTCAACAATAACTAAGAGATATGCTAAAGCTAATAATAAGTATATGCCTAATTTTAAATTAGATGAGTTAAAAGTATTTTTAGCTTATTTGGACGCAAATAATCTGTATGGCTGGGCGATGAGTAAAAAACTTCCCGTGAGAGATTTTAAATGGATTGAGGAAACTGAACTTGAAAATTGGGCTCAAATGCCATGCATTTTGGAGGTAAATTTGGAGTACTCAAAAGAGCTTCATGAGCTACATAACGAATATCCATTAGCTGCGGAACAGATTGTTGTAAACAAAGTTCCTAAGTTAATTCCAAATTTGCAAAACAAAGAAAACTATGTCATTCATCATGAGGCATTAAAGCAATGTGTTGAGCTCGGATTAATAATTACAAAGATTCATCGAGGAATTACTTTCGAGGAAGAAGCTTGGTTAAAACCTTACATCGACTTAAACACCGATATGAGAACCAAAGCTACATCAGATTTTGAAAAAAATTTCTTCAAGCTGATGAACAACTCGGTTTTTGGCAAAACAATGGAGAACGTCAGGAATAGAGTGGATGTGAGATTAGTCACAAGTGAAAATCAACTTGAAAAACTCGCAAGAAAATGTAACTATGATCGGCCCGTTATCTTCACCGAAAATCTGGTTGCAGTTCATATGAAAAAAAACGGTTGTTAAACTTAACAAACCAATCTACTTGGGAATGAGTATTTTGGATATAAGTAAAACCTTGATGTATGATTTCCACTACAACTACATCAAACCAAAATATGGTAAAAAGGCAAACTTGTTATTTACGGATACGGACTCACTCTGCTATGAGATTGAAACTCAAGATTTCTACAAAGATATCTCGAAAGATGTTGAATCCAAGTTTGATACAAGTAATTTTGAACCAAATCATCCAAGTGGAATTCCTACTGGGATCAATAAGAAAGTCATTGGAATGATGAAAAGTGAAACTGGTTCAAAGATAGTGGGTGAATTTGCCGGGCTAAGGAGTAAGTTGTATGCTTACAAAATGGCGTCGGCAGACCAATCATCTGAGGACTCGGGCAAAGAGGAGAAAAAATGTAAGGGAATTAAGAAAGCAGTTGTAAAAAATGAGATTACATTTCAGAATTACAAGGATTGTCTATTTTCGGGAAAACATTTAATGAAAGGCATGAATACATTTCGGAGTCGGATGCATGAGGTTTATACGGAACATATTAATAAGGTTGCACTTTCGGCTAACGATGACAAAAGAATTATCTGCGAGGACAAAATTAATACATTGGCGATCGGCCACTACCGGAGCAAAGCGGAGCGGAAAAAAACTAAGACAAAAATCTTCGATTCCAATGCAAAGCTTCGACTCGCAATAAACAAAGTTTTCGATAACAATTTTAACCAAGTAATTGCGCTTTAAATGCAGCGCTTCAATGTTGGTTGAGAGTTATCGAATAATTCGGTAAAACAAAATGGCGAACTTAGGCAAAGGGATGGGAGGTGGGAGGGGGCGGGAGAGGGCGGGATAAAAAAAAGTTTATAATGAAAGGTAGATTATAAAATTTTGTTGGTAAAATGTGAATGAGCCAGGATCGGCCATTCTCTTCTACTCACAGTCATCTTGGCAGAGCAGAATAATGGTAGTAAAAAGGCAAAATCAGTCCACAGTCATCTTGGCAGAGCAGAATAATGGTAGTCAAAAGGCAAAATCAGTCCACAATCATCTTGGCGGAGCAGAGTATAATGGTAGTCAAAAGGCAAATTCAGTCCACAATTATCTTGGCAGAGCAGAATAATGGTGGTAAAAAGGCAAAATCAGTCCACACTCATCTTGGCAGTGCAGAATAATGGTACTAAAAAGGCAAAATCAGTCCACAGTCATCTTGGCACAGCCGAATAATGGTAGTGAAAAGGCAAAATCAGTCCACAGTCATCTTGGCAGAGCAGAATAATGGTAGTCAAAAGGCAAAATCAGTCCACAATCATCTTGGCGGAGCAGAGTAATTGTGGTCAAAAGGCAAATTCAGTCCACAATTATCTTGCCAGAGCAGAATAATGGTAGTCAAAACGCAAAATCAGTCCACAATCATCTTGGCAGAGCAGAATAATGGTGGCACAAAGGGAAAATCAGTCCACAGTCATCTTGGCAGAGCAGAATAATGGTAGCCAAAAGGCAAAATCAGTCCACAATCATCTTGGCGGAGCAGAGTAATTGTGGTCAAAAGGCAAATTCAGTCCACAATTATCTTGGCAGAGTAGAATAATGGTAGTCAAAAGGCAAAATCAGTCCACAGTCATCTTGGCACAGCCGAATAATGGTAGTCAAAAGGCAAAATCAGTCCACAGTCATCTTGGCACAGCCGAATAATGCTAGTGAAAAGGCAAAATCAGTCCACAGTCATCTTGGCAGAGCAGAATAATGGTAGTCAAAAGGCAAAATCAGTCCACAATCATCTTGGCGGAGCAGAGTAATTGTGGTCAAAAGGCAAATTCAGTCCACAATTATCTTGGCAGAGCAGAATAATGGTGGTAAAAAGGCAAAATCAGTCCACAGTCATCTTGGCAGAGCAGAATAATGGTAGTAAAAAGGCAAAATCAGTCCACAGTCATCTTGGCAGAGCAGAATAATGGTAGTCAAAAGGCAAAATCAGTCCACAATCATCTTGGCGGAGCAGAGTAATGGTAGTCAAAAGGGAAAATCAGTCCACAATCATCTTGGCAGAGCAGAATAATGGTAGTAAAAAGGCAAAATCAGTCCACAGTCACCTTGGCAGAGCAGAATAATGGTAGTAAAAAGGCAAAATCAGTCCACAGTCATCTTGCCAGAGCAGAATAATGGTAGTCAAAAGGCAAAATCAGTCCACAATCATCTTGGCGGAGCAGAGTAATGGTAGTCAAAAGGCAAAATCAGTCCACAATCATCTTGGCGGAGCAGAGTAATGGTAGTCAAAAGGCAAAATCAGTCCACAATCATCTTGGCGGAGCAGAGTAATGGTAGTCAAAAGGCAAAATCAGTCCACAATTATCTTGGCAGAGCAGAATAATGGTGGTAAAAAGGCAAAATCAGTCCACAGTCATCTTGGCAGAGCAGAATAATGGTAGTAAAAAGGCAAAATCAGTCCACAGTCATCTTGGCAGAGCAGAATAATGGTAGTCAAAAGGGAAAATCAGTCCAGAATCATCTTGGCGGAGCAGAGTAATGGTAGTCAAAAGGCAAAATCAGTCCACAATCATCTTGGCGGAGCAGAGTAATTGTGGTCAAAAGGCAAATTCAGTCCACAATTATCTTGGCGGAGTAGAATAATGGTAGTCAAAAGGCAAAATCAGTCCACAGTCATCTTGGCAGAGCAGAATAATGGTAGTAAAAAGGCAAAATCAGTCCACAGTCATCTTGGCAGAGCAGAATAATGGTAGTCAAAAGGGAAAATCAGTCCACAATCATCTTGGCGGAGCAGAATAATGGTAGTGAAAAGGCAAAATCAGTCCACAGTCATCTTGGCAGAGCAGAATAATGGTAGTCAAAAGGCAAAATCAGTCCACAATCATCTTGGCGGAGCAGAGTAATTGTGGTCAAAAGGCAAATTCAGTCCACAATTATCTTGGCACAGTAGAATAATGGTAGTCAAAAGGCAAAATCAGTCCACAGTCATCTTGGCACAGCCGAATAATGGTAGTCAAAAGGCAAAATCAGTCCACAGTCATCTTGGCAGAGCCGAATAATGGTAGTGAAAAGGCAAAATCAGTCCACAGTCATCTTGGCAGAGCAGAATAATGGTAGTCAAAAGGCAAAATCAGTCCACAATCATCTTGGCGGAGCAGAGTAATTGTGGTCAAAAGGCAAATTCAGTCCACAATTATCTTGGCGGAGTAGAATAATGGTAGTCAAAAGGCAAAATCAGTCCACAGTCATCTTGGCAGAGCAGAATAATGGTAGTAAAAAGGCAAAATCAGTCCACAGTCATCTTGGCAGAGCAGAATAATGGTAGTCAAAAGGCAAAATCAGTCCACAATCATCTTGGCGGAGCAGAGTAATGGTAGTCAAAAGGCAAAATCAGTCCACAATCATCTTGGCGGAGCAGAGTAATTGTGGTCAAAAGGCAAATTCAGTCCACAATTATCTTGGTGGAGTAGAATAATGGTAGTCAAAAGGCAAAATCAGTCCACAGTCATCTTGGCAGAGCAGAATAATGGTAGTCAAAAGGCAAAATCAGTCCACAATCATCTTGGCGGAGCAGAGTAATCGTAATCAAAAGGGAAAATCAGTCCACAATCATCTTGGCAGAGCAGAATAATGGTAGTAAAAAGGCAAAATCAGTCCACAGTCACCTTGGCAGAGCAGAATAATGGTAGTAAAAAGGCAAAATCAGTCCACAGTCATCGTGCCAGAGCAGAATAATGGTAGTCAAAAGGCAAAATCAGTCCACAATCATCTTGGCAGAGCAGAGTAATGGTAGTCAAAAGGCAAAATCAGTCCACAATCATCTTGGCGGAGCAGAGTAATGGTAGTCAAAAGGCAAAATCAGTCCACAATCATCTTGGCGGAGCAGAGTAATGGTAGTCAAAAGGCAAAATCAGTCCACAATCATCTTGGCAGAGCAGAATAATGGTGGCAAAAAGGCAAAATCAGTCCACAGTCATCTTGGCACAGCAGAATAATGGTAGTCAAAAGGCAAAATCAGTCCACAATCATCTTGGCGGAGCAGAGTAATTGTGGTCAAAAGGCAAATTCAGTCCACAATTATCTTGGCACAGTAGAATAATGGTAGTCAAAAGGCAAAATCAGTCCACAGTCATCTTGGCACAGCCGAATAATGGTAGTCAAAAGGCAAAATCAGTCCACAGTCATCTTGGCAGAGCAGAATAATGGTAGTGAAAAGGCAAAATCAGTCCACAGTCATCTTGGCAGAGCAGAATAATGGTAGTCAAAAGGCAAAATCAGTCCACAATCATCTTGGCGGAGCAGAGTAATTGTGGTCAAAAGGCAAATTCAGTCCACAATTATCTTGGCAGAGTAGAATAATGGTAGTCAAAAGGCAAAATCAGTCCACAGTCCTCTTGGCACAGCAGTATAATGGTGGTCAAAAGGCAAAATCAGTCCACAATTATCTTGGCACAGCCGAATAATGGTAGTCAAAAGGCAAATTCAGTCCACAATTATCTTGGCAGAGCAGAGTAATGGTAGTCAAAAGGCAAAATCAGTCCACAGTCATCTTGGCAGAGCAGAATAATGGTAGTAAAAAGGCAAAATCAGTCCACAGTCATCTTGGCAGAGCAGAATAATGGTAGTCAAAAGGCAAAATCAGTCCACAATCATCTTGGCGGAGCAGAGTAATGGTAGTCAAAAGGCAAATTCAGTCCACAATTATCTTGGCAGAGCAGAATAATGGTGGTAAAAAGGCAAAATCAGTCCACAGTCATCTTGGCAGTGCAGAATAATGGTACTAAAAAGGCAAAATCAGTCCACAGTCATCTTGGCACAGCCGAATAATGGTAGTGAAAAGGCAAAATCAGTCCACAGTCATCTTGGCAGAGCAGAATAATGGTAGTCAAAAGGCAAAATCAGTCCACAATCATCTTGGCGGAGCAGAGTAATTGCGGTCAAAAGGCAAATTCAGTCCACAATTATCTTGCCAGAGCAGAATAATGGTAGTCAAAACGCAAAATCAGTCCACAATCATATTGGCAGAGCAGAATAATGGTGGCACAAAGGGAAAATCAGTCCACAGTCATCTTCGCAGAGCAGAATAATGGTAGCCGAAAGGCAAAATCAGTCCACAATCATGTTGGCGGACCAGAGTAATTGTGGTCAAAAAGCAAATTCAGTCCACAATTATCTTGGCAGAGTAGAATAATGGTAGTCAAAAGGCAAAATCAGTCCACAGTCATCTTGGCACAGCCGAATAATGGTAGTCAAAAGGCAAAATCAGTCCACAGTCATCTTGGCACAGCCGAATAATGGTAGTGAAAAGGCAAAATCAGTCCACAGTCATCTTGGCAGAGCAGAATAATGGTAGTCAAAAGGCAAAATCAGTCCACAATCATCTTGGCGGAGCAGAGTAATTGTGGTCAAAAGGCAAATTCAGTCCACAATTATCTTGGCAGAGTAGAATAATGGTAGTCAAAAGGCAAAATCAGTCCACAGTCATCTTGGCACAGCCGAATAATGGTAGTCAAAAGGCAAAATCAGTCCGCAGTCATCTTGGCAGAGCAGAATAATGGTAGTAAAAAGGCAAAATCAGTCCACAGTCATCTTGGCAGAGCAGAATAATGGTAGTCAAAAGGGAAAATCAGTCCAGAATCATCTTGGCGGAGCAGAGTAATGGTAGTCAAAAGGCAAAATCAGTCCACAATCATCTTGGCGGAGCAGAGTAATTGTGGTCAAAAGGCAAATTCAGTCCACAATTACCTTGGCGGAGTAGAATAATGGTAGTCAAAAGGCAAAATCAGTCCACAGTCATCTTGGCAGAGCAGAATAATGGTAGTAAAAAGGCAAAATCAGTCCACAGTCATCTTGGCAGAGCAGAATAATGGTAGTCAAAAGGGAAAATCAGTCCACAATCATCTTGGCGGAGCAGAGTAATGGTAGTCAAAAGCCAAAATCAGTCCACAATCATCTTGGCGGAGCAGAGTAATTGTGGTCAAAAGGCAAATTCAGTCCACAATTATCTTGGCGGAGTAGAATAATGGTAGTCAAAAGGCAAAATCACTCCACAGTCATCTTGGCAGAGCAGAATAATGGTAGTAAAAAGGCAAAATCAGTCCACAGTCATCTTGGCAGAGCAGAATAACGGTAGTCAAAAGGCAAAATCAGTCCACAATCATCTTGGCGAAGCAGAGTAATGGTAGTCAAAAGGCAAAATCAGTCCACAATCATCTTGGCGGAGCAGAGTAATTGTGGTCAAAAGGCAAATTCAGTCCACAATTATCTTGGCGGAGTAGAATAATGGTAGTCAAAAGGCAAAATCAGTCCACAGTCATCTTGGCACAGCCGAATAATGGTAGTCAAAAGGCAAAATCAGTCCACAGTCATCTTGGCACAGCCGAATAATGGTAGTCAAAAGGCAAATTCAGTCCACAATTATCTTGGCAGAGCAGAATAATGGTGGTAAAAAGGCAAAATCAGTCCACAGTCATCTTGGCAGTGCAGAATAATGGTACTAAAAAGGCAAAATCAGTCCACAGTCATCTTGGCACAGCCGAATAATGGTAGTGAAAAGGCAAAATCAGTCCACAGTCATCTTGGCAGAGCAGAATAATGGTAGTCAAAAGGCAAAATCAGTCCACAATCATCTTGGCGGAGCAGAGTAATTGTGGTCAAAAGGCAAATTCAGTCCACAATTATCTTGGCAGAGCAGAATAATGGTAGTCAAAACGCAAAATCAGTCCACAATCATCTTGGCAGAGCAGAATAATGGTGGCAAAAAGGCAAAATCAGTCCACAGTCATCTTGGCACAGCAGAATAATGGTAGTCAAAAGGCAAAATCAGTCCACAATCATCTTGGCGGAGCAGAGTAATGGTAGTCAAAAGGCAAATTCAGTCCACAATTATCTTGGCAGAGCAGAATAATGGTGGTAAAAAGGCAAAATCAGTCCACAGTCATCTTGGCAGTGCAGAATAATGGTACTAAAAAGGCAAAATCAGTCCACAGTCATCTTGGCACAGCCGAATAATGGTAGTGAAAAGGCAAAATCAGTCCACAGTCATCTTGGCAGAGCAGAATAATGGTAGTCAAAAGGCAAAATCAGTCCACAATCATCTTGGCGGAGCAGAGTAATTGCGGTCAAAAGGAAAATTCAGTCCACAATTATCTTGCCAGAGCAGAATAATGGTAGTCAAAACGCAAAATCAGTCCACAATCATATTGGCAGAGCAGAATAATGGTGGCACAAAGGGAAAATCAGTCCACAGTCATCTTCGCAGAGCAGAATAATGGTAGCCGAAAGGCAAAATCAGTCCACAATCATGTTGGCGGACCAGAGTAATTGTGGTCAAAAAGCAAATTCAGTCCACAATTATCTTGGCAGAGTTGAATAATGGTAGTCAAAAGGCAAAATCAGTCCACAGTCATCTTGGCACAGCCGAATAATGGTAGTCAAAAGGCAAAATCAGTCCACAGTCATCTTGGCACAGCCGAATAATGGTAGTGAAAAGGCAAAATCAGTCCACAGTCATCTTGGCAGAGCAGAATAATGGTAGTCAAAAGGCAAAATCAGTCCACAATCATCTTGGCGGAGCAGAGTAATTGTGGTCAAAAGGCAAATTCAGTCCACAATTATCTTGGCAGAGTAGAATAATGGTAGTCAAAAGGCAAAATCAGTCCACAGTCATCTTGGCACAGCCGAATAATGGTAGTCAAAAGGCAAAATCAGTCCGCAGCCATCTTGGCAGAGCAGAATAATGGTAGTAAAAAGGCAAAATCAGTCCACAGTCATCTTGGCAGAGCAGAATAATGGTAGTCAAAAGGGAAAATCAGTCCAGAATCATCTTGGCGGAGCAGAGTAATGGTAGTCAAAAGGCAAAATCAGTCCACAATCATCTTGGCGGAGCAGAGTAATTGTGGTCAAAAGGCAAATTCAGTCCACAATTACCTTGGCGGAGTAGAATAATGGTAGTCAAAAGGCAAAATCAGTCCACAGTCATCTTGGCAGAGCAGAATAATGGTAGTAAAAAGGCAAAATCAGTCCACAGTCATCTTGGCAGAGCAGAATAATGGTAGTCAAAAGGCAAAATCAGTCCACAGTCATCTTGGCAGAGCAGAATAACGGTAGTCAAAAGGCAAAATCAGTCCACAATCATCTTGGCGAAGCAGAGTAATGGTAGTCCAAAGGCAAAATCAGTCCACAATCATCTTGGCGGAGCAGAGTAATTGTGGTCAAAAGGCAAATTCAGTCCACAATTATCTTGGCGGAGTAGAATAATGGTAGTCAAAAGGCAAAATCAGTCCACAGTCATCTTCGCACAGCCGAATAATGGTAGTCAAAAGGCAAAATCAGTCCACAGTCATCTTGGCACAGCCGAATAATGGTAGTCAAAAGGCAAATTCAGTCCACAATTATCTTGGCAGAGCAGAATAATGGTGGTAAAAAGGCAAAATCAGTCCACAGTCATCTTGGCAGTGCAGAATAATGGTACTAAAAAGGCAAAATCAGTCCACAGTCATCTTGGCACAGCCGAATAATGGTAGTGAAAAGGCAAAATCAGTCCACAGTCATCTTGGCAGAGCAGAATAATGGTAGTCAAAAGGCAAAATCAGTCCACAATCATCTTGGCGGAGCAGAGTAATTGTGGTCAAAAGGCAAAATTCAGTCCACAATTATCTTGGCAGAGCAGAATAATGGTAGTCAAAACGCAAAATCAGTCCACAATCATCTTGGCAGAGCAGAATAATGGTGGCAAAAAGGCAAAATCAGTCCACAGTCATCTTGGCACAGCAGAATAATGGTAGTCAAAAGGCAAAATCAGTCCACAATTATCTTGGCAGAGCAGAATAATGGTAGTGAAAAGGCAAAATCAGTCCACAGTCATCTTGGCAGAGCAGGATAATGGTAGTCAAAAGGCAAAATCAGTCCACAATCATCTTGGCGGAGCAGAGTAATTGTGGTCAAAAGGCTAATTCACTCCACAATTATCTTGGCAGAGTAGAATAATGGTAGTCAAAAGGCAAAATCAGTCCACAGTCATCTTGGCACAGCCGAATAATGGTAGTCAAAAGGCAAAATCAGTCCACAATTATCTTGGCAGAGCAGAATAATGGTGGTAAAAAGGCAAAATCAGTCCACAGTCATCTTGGCAGAGCAGAATAATGGTAGTCAAGAGGCAAAATCAGTCCACAGTCATCTTGGCAGAGCAGAATAATGGTAGTCAAAAGGGAAAATCAGTCCAGAATCATCTTGGCGGAGCAGAGTAATGGTAGTCAAAAGGCAAAATCAGTCCACAATCATCTTGGCGGAGCAGAGTAATTGTGGTCAAAAGGCAAATTCAGTCCACAATTATCTTGGCAGAGTAGAATAATGGTAGTCAAAAGGCAAAATCAGTCCACAGTCATCTTGGCACAGCTGAATAATGGTAGTCAAAAGGCAAAATCAGTCCACAGTCATCTTGGCACAGCCGAATAATGGTAGTCAAAAGGCAAATTCAGTCCACAATTATCTTGGCAGAGCAGAGTAATGGTAGTCAAAAGGCAAAATCAGTCCACAATCATCTTGGTGGAGCAGAGTAATTGTGGTCAAAAGGCAAATTCAGTCCACAATTATCTTGGCGGAGTAGAATAATGGTAGTCAAAAGGCAAAATAAGTCCACAGTCATCTTGGCACAGCCGAATAATGGTAGTCAAAAGGCAAAATCAGTCCACAGTCATCTTGGCACAGCCGAATAATGGTAGTCAAAAGGAAAATTCAGTCCACAATTATCTTGGCAGAGCAGAATAATGGTGGTAAAAAAGGCATAATCAGTCCACAGTCATCTCGGCAGAGCAGAATAATGGTAGTAAAAGGCAAAATCAGTCCACAGTCATCTTGGCAGAGCAGAATAATGGTAGTCAAAAGGCAAAATCAGTCCACAATCATCTTGGCGGAGCAGAGTAATGGTAGTCAAAAGGCAAATTCAGTCCACAATTATCTTGGCAGAGCAGAATAATGGTGGTAAAAAGGCAAAATCAGTGCACAGTCATCTTGGCAGTGCAGAATAATGGTACTAAAAAGGCAAAATCAGTCCACAGTCATCTTGGCACAGCTGAATAATGGTAGTGAAAAGGCAAAATCAGTCCACAGTCATCTTGGCAGAGCAGAATAATGGTAGTCAAAAGGCAAAATCAGTCCACAATCATCTTGGCAGAGCAGAATAATGGTGGCACAAAGGGAAAATCAGTCCACAGTCATCTTGGCAGAGCAGAATAATGGTAGTCAAAAGGCAAAATCAGTCCACAGTCATCTTGGCAGAGCAGGATAATGGTAGTCAAAAGGCAAAATCAGTCCACAATCATCTTGGCGGAGCAGAGTAATTGTGGTCAAAAGGCAAATTCAGTCCACAATTATCTTGGCAGAGTAGAATAATGGTAGTCAAAAGGCAAAATCAGTCCACAGTCATCTTGGCACAGCCGAATAATGGTAGTCAAAAGGCAAAATCAGTCCACAATTACCTTGGCAGAGCAGAATAATGGTGGTAATCAGGCGAAATCAGTCCACAATCATCTTGGCAGAGCAGAAGAATAATGGTGGGAAAAAGGCAAAATCAGTCCACAATCATCTTAGCAGAGTAGAATAATGGTAGTCAAAAGGCAAATTCAGTCCACAATTATCTTGGCAGAGCAGAGTAATGGTAGTCAAAAGGCAAAATCAGTCCACAATCATCTTGGTGGAGCAGAGTAATTGTGGTCAAAAGGCAAATTCAGTCCACAATTATCTTGGCGGAGTAGAATAATGGTAGTCAAAAGGCAAAATAAGTCCACAGTCATCTTGGCACAGCCGAATAATGGTAGTCAAAAGGCAAAATCAGTCCACAGTCATCTTGGCACAGCCGAATAATGGTAGTCAAAAGGAAAATTCAGTCCACAATTATCTTGGCAGAGCAGAATAATGGTGGTAAAAAGGCATAATCAGTCCACAGTCATCTCGGCAGAGCAGAATAATGGTAGTAAAAAGGCAAAATCAGTCCACAGTCATCTTGGCAGAGCAGAATAATGGTAGTCAAAAGGCAAAATCAGTCCACAATCATCTTGGCGGAGCAGAGTAATGGTAGTCAAAAGGCAAATTCAGTCCACAATTATCTTGGCAGAGCAGAATAATGGTGGTAAAAAGGCAAAATCAGTGCACAGTCATCTTGGCAGTGCAGAATAATGGTACTAAAAAGGCAAAATCAGTCCACAGTCATCTTGGCACAGCTGAATAATGGTAGTGAAAAGGCAAAATCAGTCCACAGTCATCTTGGCAGAGCAGAATAATGGTAGTCAAAAGGCAAAATCAGTCCACAATCATCTTGGCGGAGCAGAGTAATTGTGGTCAAAAGGCAAATTCAGTCCACAATTATCTTGCCAGAGCAGAATAATGGTAGTCAAAACGCAAAATCAGTCCACAATCATCTTGGCAGAGCAGAATAATGGTGGCACAAAGGGAAAAATCAGTCCACAGTCATCTTGGCAGAGCAGAATAATGGTAGTCAAAAGGCAAAATCAGTCCACAGTCATCTTGGCAGAGCAGGATAATGGTAGTCAAAAGGCAAAATCAGTCCACAATCATCTTGGCGGAGCAGAGTAATTGTGGTCAAAAGGCAAATTCAGTCCACAATTATCTTGGCAGAGTAGAATAATGGTAGTCAAAAGGCAAAATCAGTCCACAGTCATCTTGGCACAGCCGAATAATGGTAGTCAAATGGCAAAATCAGTCCACAATCATCTTGGCGGAGCAGAGTAATTGTGGTCAAAAGGCTAATTCAGTCCACAATTATCTTGGCAGAGCAGAATAATGGTGGTAAAAAGGCAAAATCAGTGCACAGTCATCTTGGCAGTGCAGAATAATGGTACTAAAAAGGCAAAATCAGTCCACAGTCATCTTGGCACAGCTGAATAATGGTAGTGAAAAGGCAAAATCAGTCCACAGTCATCTTGGCAGAGCAGAATAATGGTAGTCAAAAGGCAAAATCAGTCCACAATCATCTTGGCGGAGCAGAGTAATTGTGGTCAAAAGGCAAATTCAGTCCACAATTATCTTGCCAGAGCAGAATAATGGTAGTCAAAACGCAAAATCAGTCCACAATCATCTTGGCAGAGCAGAATAATGGTGGCACAAAGGGAAAATCAGTCCACAGTCATCTTGGCAGAGCAGAATAATGGTAGTCAAAAGGCAAAATCAGTCCACAGTCATCTTGGCAGAGCAGGATAATGGTAGTCAAAAGGCAAAATCAGTCCACAATCATCTTGGCGGAGCAGAGTAATTGTGGTCAAAAGGCAAATTCAGTCCACAATTATCTTGGCAGAGTAGAATAATGGTAGTCAAAAGGCAAAATCAGTCCACAGTCATCTTGGCACAGCCGAATAATGGTAGTCAAATGGCAAAATCAGTCCACAATCATCTTGGCGGAGCAGAGTAATTGTGGTCAAAAGGCTAATTCACTCCACAATTATCTTGGCAGAGTAGAATAATGGTAGTCAAAAGGCAAAATCAGTCCACAGTCATCTTGGCACAGCCGAATAATGGTAGTCAAAAGGGAAAATCAGTCCACAATTATCTTGGCAGAGCAGAATAATGGTGGTAAAAAGGCAAAATCAGTCCACAGTCATCTTTGCAGAGCAGAATAATGGTAGTCAAAAGGCAAAATCAGTCCACAGTCATCTTGGCAGAGCAGAATAATGGTAGTCAAAAGGGAAAATAAGTGCAGAATCATCTTGGTGGAGCAGAGTAATGGTAGTCAAAAGGCAAAATCAGTCCACAATCATGTTGGCGGAGCAGAGTAATTGTGGTCAAAAGGCAAATTCAGTCCACAATTATCTTGGCAGAGTAGAATAATGGTAGTCAAAAGGCAAAATCAGTCCACAGTCATCTTGGCACAGCTGAATAATGGTAGTCAAAAGGCAAAATCAGTCCACAGTCATCTTGGCACAGCCGAATAATGGTAGTCAAAAGGCAAATTCAGTCCACAATTATCTTGGCAGAGCAGAGTAATGGTAGTCAAAAGGGAAAATCAGTCCACAATCATCTTGGTGGAACAGAGTAATTGTGGTCAAAAGGCAAATTCAGTCCACAATTATCTTGGCGGAGTAGAATAATGGTAGTCAAAAGGCAAAATAAGTCCACAGTCATCTTGGCACAGCCGAATAATGGTAGTCAAAAGGCAAAATCAGTCCACAGTCATCTTGGCACAGCCGAATAATGGTAGTCAAAAGGAAAATTCAGTCCACAATTATCTTGGCAGAGCAGAATAATGGTGGTAAAAAGGCAAAATCAGTCCACAGTAGTAGAAGAGAATGGCCGATCCTGGCTCATTCACATTTTACCAACAAAATTTTATAATCTACCTTTCATTATAAAATTTTTTTTATCCCGCCCTCTCCCGCCCCCTCCCACCTCCCATCCCTTTGCCTAAGTTCGCCATTTTGTTTTACCGAATTATTCGATAACTCTCAACCAACATTGAAGCGCTGCATTTAAAGCGCAATTACTTGGTTAAAATTGTTATCGAAAACTTTGTTTATTGCGAGTCGAAGCTTTGCATTGGAATCGAAGATTTTTGTCTTAGTTTTTTTTCCGCTCCGCTTTGCTCCGGTAGTGGCCGATCGCCAATGTATTAATTTTGTCCTCGCAGATAATTATTTTGTCATCGTTAGCCGAAAGTGCAATTTTGTAAAATAATGGTTTAAATAAAAAATGAGTATACACTATGGTTATGACAAATATTATGACAAACATAAGATTGTGTTACCAGATCAAAAACAATATAAAACTGTTTTCGATGTTAACTTGTTAAGAGCGGTAAAAACTGGAGACTCTTCTAAAGGAGTTAGAGTTGGAAGAGTGCAAGACAATGAGTATTCTCTTTTTCAAAGCGAATATAAAAGAGGACCGATACCTGGATTAGATTTTTATACAAAATACCAGAAAGTGTTTTATGATATTTAAATGTCCGGAAATGGTTAACATTAACATTTCTATATTTATTGTGTTACGCGTTATTGGCAGCACCAACAATTCAGGAAAATGGGCGTACATTATTGGCAACGATAATGGTGGATTTGATAAATTTATTGGATATAAAACTGGAACGACAAACCAACTATCGTATGGAGGAGGCTTTCCTGTTAAAGAGTACAATTGTACAATTCAAAGTGGTGTTAGTATTTTTAAAAAACATTTAATTTCATGTCATTGGTTATTAATCGGAAGTTGTATATACATTAATGGAGTAAAGTCGGCAGATTCAGATTTTTTTGCAAACCCAAAAACCATTGGTGAAACATGTGGAACAATTTTTTGTGAACGATAGATTTACAGGAACCACTGGACCGCTATCGAAACCTTTTACAGGAGAGATCTACGATATCAAGGTGATTAGCGGATTTTTAAAACAGGATGATATAAAGGAGATAAGCAGCGATATTATAAAAGATCATGAGATTTCATAATCATAAAAAAAAAAAACAGAATTCCTAAGATTTTTTCTTAGGAATTTTTACTCCTTTACCTACCAATGAAATATATTTCTATCAATAGTTGTTGAACCACAAACACTTCTTTTTCTAGGTCTACGCTGATTATGTTCAAACATAAGTTCAGTGATATAGATACCAGCATCAGTACCATTAGGACCCTGAAAGATCATCTCATTTAAGAGCATTTTAAATGTTAACCTTAATGCATGAGAAAGTTCTTCACGTTGTGGATGTTGTTGAAGTGTTTCTATAAAGGCATACAACTTTTCAAGTAGCTTAGGTGTAATGAAAAGGGTAGTACACTTTTTAAAATTTCTTAGAGCCGGCATTTTCTTTTGTAATATTAGATCTTGAAATGTAGTAACTGTTTTATCCATTAAATTCATTTTCCTTTTATTATAGTAATAAAAGAGCTATAATAAAGGAACATGATTGAAACATTAAAGTATTACGTTAGTCAATTTTCGCCAAAACGTGCAAAAATTTACTCAAAATCTTGGTGGACTGTTGGTTATATAATTTACAAACAAACCAAAGGAAGTGAAGAAGGTTACGATCTTTGGCACGAGTTTTCTGCACAGGACATAGATGATTACACCAACAATGTTTGTGATAAGAAATGGGAATCCTTTAAGAAAGTCTGTTATCCAATCCCTTTCCGTACACTTTTATCCTTTGTGAATGAAGATGGAGGTACGTATGGAAAAAATGAAAACTATTAATAAGTTTAAAAGCGCAAAAGAAAAAATTTTAAAACAACAGAATTTGGTTTAACCCCAACCGAAAACAGAAAATTAATTAAGGAGATAAACAAAAAAATAAAAAAAATACTTAATTAGTCATAAATAAAAGAATGAGTATTTATAATCTAACTTATAAGTTTCAAGACCTAATAATTCAAAATAAGATGCCCATTTTTAAAAACTTTAAGAACAAAGTTTGTGGCGATTTTTTTATTCCAACTGAGTTACTTAAAAGAATTTACGCTTTTCTTGAAGTAATGCAGAAATATCCAGACCGGTGTAACCTTTCTTTAGCATTAACTTCTTTGTTTAAAATGTTGTTGGATGAAGCAAAAAGACTTAACCGTTTAGACAAAACCATAACCGAACACATGGTTGAATTAAAAAGAAGACCAAATCTTCCATATGAAATGGCAAACGTAGCTTACTTCACCAGGCCGAGAAAAGATTCTATAATTTCCAAAAACCAAACCAAGGATATAGTAATTAAAGTTCCGCCACTTAAAAAATTAAAAAACCAGTTTTTTTTATATTTTCCAAAAACAAATGAACTACAATCTTTGATAGCATTTGGTGAGCTTCTTTTACAACAGTATAATCTTTGTAAAGCGGATCAAAATCTTATTTTACAAATTGGCAATTCAACCAAATATTGTAAAAAGCTGCCCACAATAAAACTTGGAAAAACCAACATTAGTTCACTAATTAGTTTTGAAGAAACAGACCCAACAAAAAAGTGGTCATTTGGTTGTCCCCTTAAAGCAAAACTGTATTACCATACAGTTGTAAGCAAATTTTGATATAATAAAAGAGATATGTATGAAACGTTAAACTTTTACCTTAGTCAACTTTCAACAAAGCGTGCCGAAATTTATTCGAAATCCTGGTACACAGTTGGTTGTACCATCCACAACTGTACTAATGCTTCCAAAGAAGGACACGAAATATGGCATCGTTTTTCTCAACAACATGAAAAATACAACAAAGAAGTCTGCGATAAAAAATGGGAATACTTTAAAAAACATGTTAAACTTTATGCAATAAGATCGCTTATTCCACTTATTTACGAAGACGGTGGTACCACTTACAACCCCCATAAAAGTCAAATAGTGGAAGACGAAGACGTAAGGAATTTTGTGTACGACTTCATTATTCCAAAACTATCGATACGAAGGATGAGAAACAACTCAGCACTTAACAACCTTTGTTCTGCGGTGTATACAATGTCGGAAGGGAAAGATGAAAAAGTATTAACAAAAATTTGTAAGTGGATTAAAGACAGACATTTAAGAAACATTTTTACAGCAACATGGACGCACAAACGCTTTAGGTTTAACTGCGATATTAATGATATTATTAAATGGCATAACAGTGATGAAAAAGAAAAACCAAACCCAAAAGCTCCAAACATAAAACTGTTTAACAACAACGATTTGCTTTGGTTAGAAGAAACAACGAATTATTTAAGGTCATTTGACAACGCTGGTTACACACCAAGGTATTTTAAGGTAAGTGCAGAAGAGCGTAAGAATTTAAAATTGATCATGGCAGAACGTAATCATGCAAAATTGCTCGCTTTTTTGTTTTAAAAAAAATGTATATAATAAAAGAGATATGTTAGTTAATGACAATTTTGAGTTTGCAACAGAATGTGAATTTAAAAGCAAAACCTGGTTTGATATTGGGAAACTTATTTTCAAGCTTTCAAAAGGAAGTATTGAAGGTTATAGACTTTGGATAATGTATAGCAAAATGGATCAAAGAAATTTTGATGAATTTTATTGCAGAGAATACTGGGATTATTTAGTTTCTTATGCTTATAGCGGATCCGAGATTAAAGAGAGCGATGATTGGTAACAAAACAATTAATTTAAATTTCTAAGAAAAAATCTTAGAAATTGAGTTTTCTTATTTTAAAGAATACATTATAAAAGAGAGATGATGGTTAAAGACAATCTTAAAAATGTTGCTGATTGCTGTTTTGGTAGTAACACATGGATTAGTATTGGTAAACAGATATACAAGCTTTTTAATGGTGACGAAAAAGGATATAGAGTTTGGAAAATGTATAGCCAAATGGATATCAACCGTTTTAATGAGGAGTATTGTAGAAATGTTTGGAATGAATTACTAGAAGAGAAAGATGGTGAACCGGATGATATTCCAGAATGGTGGTAGTGCGACAAGTAATAGCTGGTTCAAATTTCTAAGATTTTTTCTTAGAAATTTTTGTTACAAAGTGTGAGACGACAGTTTATATTAGTTTGTGTAGTAACCATCCACCTCCTCCTCCCATTAATCCAACCGCCATAATTTGATATTTTTTCATTTCATTTGACGGTTGATAGAAATTTTCTAACCTTGGAGGAGGTATTTCGCGTTGTTGTTGTATCTTTTTGAGTTCACTGAATGCTTTGTTGGTTTCCTTCATATCGCTTTTTGCATCGTAAATTTCTGTTCTTAATTGTCTTTCTTTGTCTTTTCTTGATGTTTCTTTTTCTAAATATTCTTCTTTTGATTTTGAAAGTTCTTCCATTGCGAGGTTGTGTCTTTTGGTTTCTTCTTGATAACCTTTTTTGTTAAATGTTGAGAATAGATATCCCGCACCTGCAAAAGCAACTGCATTGAATAATCTTCCTGCAATCATTGAAGCCATTGTTTATTTATACTTTTAATTCTTTTGGAATGTAACCGGCTGTTTGTCCTTTTTTAATTAGAAAGCTACCTACTGCAACAGCCACAGCCAGTTTTGCAGTTTCTTTTAGGCTGGCTGGCGCAGCCAGAGGTTGCCCTGTTAAACGTTTAGAAGCCATGCTCACAGCTACAGCTCCTGCTGTAACTAGTGCAGCATTGTATAAATCTTGAAATACTTCAGTTTTACTAACACTCATTTATTAGGGTAAAAAAATCAAAGATTTTTGTAAAAATTTTTTTCGGTTTTTATAGAGAATATAGGCAAATGCAACTGATAACATCCACAAATTTTTCGCCAACCAAGCTATTCCCTTAGCACCCCACGTTAACGCTGTTGCAAGCATATTTATAAGCGGAACTAATACTGGCAAAGCGGCTTTTGCTAGTTTAGCTACTGCTTTTGCGATGGCCCCTGTTGCTTTCGCAGCTGAAACTACACCTTTTCTTCCAGCCAAAACTACCGCCGTGACAATCCCGGCAATGGTGACAGCTACCACAGCTAAAGATCCTAAATTGTTACGTGCAAATTTTTTAAACTTTTCGTATTTTGTTATGTCATCATTTTTAATCATTTCTGAAGTTTTTTCGCTAATTGGTTTTAAATTATTTTTTAACCTAATTTCGTCAGCTTTTAGTTTTGCAACATCTGAAATGTCTTTGTATATAGCCTTTTTTCTTACATCAACCTCAGCTTCTGATTTGTCCCTCCAGTACTCAACAGCTATGTCAACAGCGTCTAAATTTTCTATATTGTTTGTTGCTAGTATTCCACCAAGTTCTCTTAACTCTTCATCATTAAGCTGTGTTCTATCAACCGCGTTGTCACTGTTTGTTATCTCGTCTTGGATTCTATCGATAATGTTTGCTCTAATTCCGTTAACATTAGATGTTCCAGGTAAAATACCAACAGTTTCCTCAATAGCGCCATTTGCTGTTTTACTGTGTTCAAGACGTGCTTTTTCCATAATGCTACCATACTCTTGAACAGCGTTTTTAATTTTTTCATTACTACTTAGCACAAAGTTATTTCCTTTTTTAACAACAACTTTAACATCGTTGTAAAGTATTCCGTTTACCTTTCCGGTTTTTTCACTTACAGAAATTAAACTTTTGTCTATTAACTTTTTTGAAGCAGGTCCATCTTTCATTACCACCTCAAGGTTAAACTCATTACGAAAAAATGTTTTTCGTGTTCTTGTAATTCTTCGCCTTTCAGCAGTTTCCCACCGCTTACGCCTGTTTTGAAATGTGTTTTCTTCCTCGTTTTCTTCCGCTGCTGCGTTTACATCTTCTTCTTGCAATCACTCATCAGGATTAAATGGTCTTAGGTCTGTTCTACCATCCAGATCAATGTTGTCATCATAATCATCAAAGTCATCATAATCATCGAAGTCATTATAATCGTTGTCTATAAAGCTTGTTTCTTCTTCTATTATTCTTTCCATTTCATTGTTTTCATCAAAAGTGTCAAATTCAAATCCTTCCATTTTATTTGTGAGCGAAATAAAATTTTACTAGTGCGAAACTTTGTTTCGCGTGGGTGAAAAGTCACCTGCGACTTTTCCTATTGTATAACTTTAACTAACTCTTCATTGTAAAACTTTCCGATAAACATTTTCTCCATCTTCATCCTTAATGTTGTACATCACTGGATTACCACGAAACACAGCTGATATCTTAAAAACTTCACTTGTAAAGTTGGGATCATATCCCTTTGCAAAGTTTTTTTTGTATTTGTACACCCTTACATAATCACCAACCTTAAATTTTGGTTTTGGAAATTCTGTTGGTGGTAAACCATATAAAGTTTTGAATACCTCATCCTAATTATCTGTATTAACATCAGCAGGTTTTCTTTTAATGGTTGAGTGAAATGTGTTGTTATAACTCTTAGTAAATTTATCTAAAACATCTATCCAAGTTTTGGTTTGTTTGAATGTAAAATATTTCCACATTCTAGTTTTAAGGGTTCTGTTAAATCTTTCTACAATAGCTGCTTTTCGTTCTGAAAGTGTTGAAAAGTACTCTATGTCATGAGATTTTAAAAGGGTTTTCACTCCAACATTGTAAAATTCTTTACCGTTATCAAACTGAACAACCTCAGGATATTTTTGAAAGTGATGTTTAAATTCCTTAAGCATTTCACCAACACCAACTACCATACTTTCTGTGTTTTTTCTGTGTACAGGAACGGTAAAAGCAAATCTGCTTAAAACCTCAACACCTGTTAAGATCCAATTAAACTTTTTGTTCACAGAGCTAAACTTAGCCATATCCACTAAGTCCATTTGAAGCTGATCGGCCAGATTTTTAACAAAGGTTCTTTGCGTTTTACGTGGTTTTCTTAGCGGTTTATGTAAAGTGTATGTACTTTGCGACGATAACCACTCCTTAACTAACTTTCTTGTAACTCCTTCCAGTCCCATTTCAACCGCCTTTTTGTATAGCTTTTCCGCACTTTGATAACCAGATACAGGATTGTAATATATATTCCTTAATTCGAGGTCAAGTAATGTTAAAGTTGTCATTTTATTTTATTTTAGTATAAATAAAAATGAATGCAAGAGAAATTCAAGCATTAAAGGATTATTATGGTGAAAAAAACTATAAAAAAGTTCTTAAAGAGAGTGCCATAGAAAAGAAAAAACTTAAAGAAAAGTTTTTTAACGAATTATCCAAATGCGGATGTGAAAAGATTTGAATTTGATGTTTCATTTAACCAAGATGGAACAGTTGGTGATAAATCCATATTTTTTCAAGACCCAAATAACAGTATGTCTTCTTTTGATATAACTTCAGAAGCATTTTTAAGTAATCCGGATTGGGTGGATTACCTATACTGGCCAAAAAAGTGGACTGTTGCCCAAGATTTACCAAATCCCAAACTCAATGAAGATTTTTCAATAAATTTAAATGTTATTTCTATTTTTGTAACTGAAAACAAAAAGTTTACCGCACATTTTGAAAAACTAAACACAGCTTACGTAAAGCCTGTTGTTGATGAGGAAAGCGAAGCGGAAAAGAAACCATATGCGAAAGAGGAATTTGACTACATAAACAATCCATATTTTACTGCAATAGCAGCGATCTATGTAATCACTAATTTGTGTGGAATTTCAGCAGAACATTTAACAAATAAAATTCCAAGAGCTAGCTCAAATATTATTACAAGTATAGCACAGTATCACCTTGCATATCATTTAAGAAGGTTTTTAAGAAATCCAACAAAACTTAAAAAAATATATGGTTGGAAAACAACTAAATTTTCTACAAGAACATACGCCAGTTAGAAAAATGTGGAGAACACAATACAGCGACACAACAATGAAACTAGAAAATTTTTTAGAACAACAAGAAAACCTAGGTTACATTATAAAAAATATGAGGTATGTAAAAGATCATGCCAATTATATTAATTACGGTGCAAACATAAAATATGAAAAATATATGGGAGGAAAACCAAAAAAAGATAATGACTTTTTACTTTTTGTTCCAAAAACTTCAAAAGGAATAACTCCTTTAGGTCAAAAACTATTTCAACAATCCATAGAAAGCTATGTTTACTGTATTTTAGGTGCGCAAGCAAGAACCAGATGGAGTATCATAGATCAAGGAGCAAAAAGCACACAAACACAAGATGTTTTTTTAAAACTTGTGAAAGATACAATAGCACAAGATGACACAACTGTGGCCATTTCAAATATGCGAACGGCTATTAGCAATACTAACGTTATTTTAAATTTCGCCATTTCACCGGGTTTAATTTTAATACCATCAGATATGAGGATTCTTATTAATCCAGTAAGCGGCTTTAACAACATTCTTACTCTTGCAACAGGAAAGATGACATTTGGTAATAATGTAAATATTAACAAGGTCAAAAGTAAACCGCAACAAAGCAAAGTTGAGCGTAGTAAACCACAATTAGAATATCCTGTAAAACCACAAAAATTTCCAGTTAATCCGCAGTTTACCACAAAAGATTATGATCAACCAAAGTCAGAAGTAGTTTTAACCATTGGTTTTTGGATCATCACTTGTTGGTGTTTTTCTCATCTTCAAAAAGTTTTTCTAATAGCTTTTGTGATCTTCCACTTTTTGGAAGAGTGATTGTATCAGCTAGTTTTGTCATCTCACACTTATTAAGTATGAAATGAATAACAACCTTCATGTTTGGAAATGATCCAACTTTTTCTTTTAGCTGGTTAAATCTTTTTTCTATGTCATCCATTATTATGTTTCCATTTGGTAATAAAATATTTGGAAACATTTCACTTATTTTTTTGTTGTAAAGCAACATTCTTTTTGAGATTTTTTTCTTTTTTAAACTTTTCTCAACTACGCGATGACAATACGAAAAGATCGGATCAAAAACTAAGCCGCATTCTACACAAGTTGGAAAACCATCAATTTCATTTTTTTTATGATTACAATGATCAAAGTCAAATTCGGATTCGTAATTTTCAAACTCATCTTTTTCTGCCATATTAATCTGTTTCATTAAGACAGAAAACTTGGTTATAACTTTGTTATTCATCCTTTTATTATAGTGTTTTTAAGCAAATTACAGCTAGCTCACAAGCAAATTACAGCTAGCTCACAAGCAAATTACAGCTAGTTGTTAAGCGAATTTGAACAAAATGTAAGCTAGTTTAAGCTAGCTATACAGCTAGTTGTTAAGCATATTTGAACAAAATGTAAGCTAGTTTGAGCAAAGTACAGCAAAACACAACTTATTTTGTACACTAATAAATGAGCACAGAAGAACAAACTATTACAAAAACTAATACAGAAGAAAGAGTTAAAAACCCAAAAAGAGTTGCGCAAGGAAAAAAGCTTGCCGAAATAAGTAAAGAAGCAAAAGCGCGCAAGCGAGCTAAACAAGAAAACAAAGACGAGTCGACCAACGGAAGTGAAAACGGTTTTCCACAACTTCCTAGCTTAACAACTTCCATTTCGCTAGTTGGTGTTGTAACAGGAGTAATAGGAACATACATTGCCTGGAAAAATTTTTAAACAGGAAGAAGTTAATTTAACAACACCATCATCTCCAAAACCTAAACCTTTACCAAAACCAGCATCAAAATCCAACAAAGGTAGAATATAATAACCTTGATGATGATGATATTTAGATTGTCTTTGACTTGACTTACTTTGTTCGACTTGACTCACTTCGTTCGGTCACTTTGTTCGGTCACTTCGTTTGGTTCATAAAAACTAACTTATTTTTATCCGCATAAAAAAACTTTTTTTTTTACACTAATAAATGAACAAGGAAAGACAAACTAAGTTAAAACCTGGTTATAAACGACTTCAAAAAAGTGAAATAACCGGTGAACGAACAAGACACGTAACAACATTTAATCCAAACAAAGCCAACCCTGGTGAAGAAATTTACATTCAAATTCCAAAACTTAAACCCGGAACAACACTTGTTCCCGACAAAATGTTTTTGGTTTTTGACTTTAAAAATGCAAATACCAAATCATGGTTCAACAACAATCTTGCAAAGCAACTCCAAAAGCAATTAAAAGTAAAATTTGCAGGTGAAATTATATATGATAACACAGGAGAAAGTATACTCAGAACTTACGAAGATTTGTGGTTAGACGATGATACCCGTGCAAACATGCTGGAAGAAGGAATTGCGTCTGAAAACCAACGTAAGGTTATCTCAAAATCTGACGATGCCTCATCCGATGCATTTGCTTCAGTTTATGGATCCAAGCAAAGAATCCAACTAGGAAAAATCCTTATGGATCATGGTTTATATTCTCCTTACAACATGTCAAACGACTTACAGTATATCATCACACTCCCACAAGCTAGCGAAATTATGCAAGCACAAAGCAGTCAAACTGTGGATGGTTATAGTCTGGAAAACATAGAACTGGAATACGAAACTATCAACAACACCGATCTTGTTCGCGAAGTTGAAAGTGGTTACAACGCTGGAAGATCTCCTAGTTTCGAACACGCTACCCTTTTCAAAACAACTAATTGGGACAAGTCAACCACACTTGTTAACGAAACCATCAATCTCCCACGAAAAAGCATGAAAGCTGTCGTAATGTTTTTTACAAAGAAAACTCGCGGAGGAAGTGAAGAGTACGTTTTCCCAAACATCGAAAATGTAAAGGTAACCATCGAAGGTATTCCCAATAGTGTTTACTCACAGGGAATAGTTAAAAGAAGATTATTTGAAGAGGCAGAAAGACTTTTCAAACAAGATACCTGCAAGATCTCAGCAAACGGTTTTTACACAGGTAACAGGTTTGCATTAGTGGTTGATCTTAGAGCCATCGATGACAATGAACTATATGGTCATGGAACAAAACTTTTATCAACACAATCTGGAATTATGCTTGAAATTACTAAAAAAGCAACAACAGTAAACCTTAACTGTCATATTTTTATTCTTTCAGACGGACTCTTAAAGGTACAGGCAGGTGAATTCCGAGGTGTAAGTTACTAGTCGTCTACGACTCCGCTTTGCAAAATATACGTAAATTAATAAATGAACCCCTTCAACATGATAATAGTTGGAATGACAGGTTGTGGGAAAACACATTACTTGCTTAAAATGCTAGAAAAAAACTATAAAAAAAATTTTGAAAACATTTTTTTAATTTGTCCTACATTTGAATGGAACAGAACTTATTTGGAATGGTATCATCTAAACGATCCAAATTTCTTTGTATTGCCTTGTAGTCAGGATCAAACGGAAGACTATCTAAAATTTGTTGTTGACTACTGTAAAGGTATTCCATCACTAATTATTCTTGATGATTGTGCCGCTGGTCAGTCAGTAAAAAACCGAACCAGTGAACTAGTCAATCTTGGATTTGGGGCAAGACATATGAACATTAGTACTATAGTAATTACCCAACAACTTACATCAATAACCAAAACCATATCGTGAAAACATATCCAAACTAGTTTCATTCTACAATCCAAACAGAAAAGATATGCAAGTTATTCTAGATGATTACTTAGATATTAGTAAGGATGAAGAAAAAAGCATAAAAGAAAAACTAAAAAATACTAAGCACAGCCGACTTGAAATTAATCTAGTCCATCCATACAATCATGAAATAGTTGATGATGAAGAATGAAGTCGAACCAAGTGTGTAAATTCATATGTAAATAATCATATGAATTTTTTATTCAAATAAATGAGACTTATAAGAATTCTTATAACAAAGGAAGACAATTTTGAAACCATTGTTAAATTTGATGAACCGCTGATCATTGAAAATGAAACAATGACAGTAAAGTGTGTAAGTGTGTTTTGGGACTTTAACAACATTGAGAGTCCTGTTCACATTGTAAATGGAAAAAAGAAATTATGGTTTAAAACCGGATATTGGACAGCAAATATGATTATCGAAAAAACTTAAAGAAGTTAATGCAAGTGCTGAACTCGTTCATTACTCGCAAAAAATAAAAATTACTCCAACAGAGAATATGTCATTACTTGAATTAGCACCAATTCTTGGATTCTCTGAAACTTGGCAACATATTCCGAAAGATTCTGGACGTATTGGAAATACCTCAGTTAATGTAAATCTTGGAATGAAATATGTTAGTATTAAATGCAATGCTGTTAACAGATCTAAAACATTACTTTCTGGACAACGTGATGACACAATTGTAATACTTCCAATCACAACAACCCAGTCGCTAAAAGGTTCCGTCACAAGATATAATGATCTTAACTTTAAAACAGAACTAAATAATGGAATTTACAATGAACTTAAATTCACAACAGATCAAAAAGTTGGTGATATTCTGTTAGAAATAATAATAAAATAAATGGCTATAAATTATGGTTATTCTGATGAGTTGGAAAAACTATTATTTTTCATACTAATAAATGAACACAGAAGAACCTCAAAATCTAGAAGATATACCTAATCCGTCGAATGATAACCTTAGGGACGAGCTAATCCGCTTGTCAGCCGCAAAAGAAATTAAGTATTCGGAAAAGTACATCAAAAAGGCCTCTCAAAGCGCATTAGAAAAAATTAAACAAGACCATCAACGCGAGCAAATGGATAAGGTTAACTCACAACTAACAGAAAGTCTTATTACAAAGTTTTCCGACTTAATGATGCAGTTGAATATGGTAGAAAAGGATGGAAAACTAAACAAAGAATTATCATCAAACAAACTTCTTTACGACGATGTAAAAACAATGGTAATGAAAGTATCTCCATTCATTCCTATGATCGGATTACTATCCGGCGGACTAATAGTTGCAAAACATATGTGGGACAACACAAATAAAGGTGAACAAGATGAACCTTACAAAGCGATCAAAGTCCTAGTACAAGTAGCGATAGTGTCAACACTTCTAATCCCGATAACGGTGGAGTTAATACTGCTTAAAAAGCTATTAATTTCCCATTTTTAAATAAAATGGGAAACTCAAAAAGTAAATCTAAAGACAAAGAAAAACTCAACAAAAACCATAATCTTAGAAAAGGATTTCAGTTTGGCATCAATTTTGGAAAAGACTCCTTAACAATGGAGGGCAACGTACAAATGGGGTGGACACACAAAATAGTTAAGAATTACTCTCGTATTCCTGGGTATACCACTTGTCAACACCGTCCGAAATCTCTGAACACATCTCCCGAACCAAATCATCAATCACCATCAGTTCACCATCAAACTGAGCCTGATCAAAGTGAACACCTCTCATAAACTCTCTAATTTTATTTAGCACTTTTTTATAGTTTTTATGAGCAAACTTATGTCTATCCTTCAGTTTTGATAAGTTAACCTTTCTCATATAACCAGCTATTAGCAGCCCCAGTCCTGACATTGCACCCAAAATTAATGGATTAAGTGTGATACAACCTAACACAGTTCCACTTGTACCGCCGGTTATTAACCCTACTTTAAAAAACATAAGAATAATATCTTTTCGCCTACTTTCTTTGTACATCTTACCATAGCATTTTGTAAGTCTATGGTAGTGTCTGTAAGTTTTTTTAAACCTTTCCATCTGTATGTCACTTAAGTCTCTTGAAATGTGATTAAAATCAAATATTTCACGCATTATTATTTATGTTTATAAAAATAAAAAAACAGTTTTTTAGGGGACAACTTTAAGTGGACATTATTTTGTTACAAGTGCCGCAAAATAAAAATGGTTGATTTACACCAATAAAGGAGCAATGAAACAAATTAAAATTAAAAAAAATTAATAAAAAAATAAAAAAATTTTAAAAAAAATTAATAAAAAAATTTTAAAAAAAAATTTAAAAAAATTAATAAAAAAATAAAAAAAAATTAATAAAAAAATAAAAAAAATTAATAAAAAAATTTTAAAAAAAATTTTAAAAAAAATTAAAAAAAAAAAATTAATAAAAAAAAAAAATAGTATTTAAAGGAAAAAAAATATATACTATAATAAAAGAATGACAACATATACACTTAACCAATTAAAAAGACTTGGTAAAAAACAAGGAATCAAATACACCTCCAAAATGAATACAAAAACGTTATGTGAACTTCTTAATATCCCAGTTTTTAGAAACCCTTCTTTTGATAAACATAACAAAGACAAAATCAGAAAACCCATTCAAATTATTTTTAAAACCAAGGAAGGAGAAGTCCTTGAATTTCCAAGTATTTACAACACAGCAAAACAACTTAACATTAATCCAAGTTGTATCCCTTTTTACATAAAAAGTGGAACCGAAATTTCATTCAAAGGTAAAAAATATTTTATTAGTCGGAAAATAATTGTGTAAACATATGTATAAATAAAGAGTATTCTTTCCACATTATCCCAAAAAATTTCTTATAAATTTTCACCTTATAAGAAATTTGAAAAAAAATTTTTTTTGCATTATAATAAAAGGGATAATGTGGAATACTGGTATTACCAAATATGTTCAAAAACTTGAACAAAAATTAATTAAAGCAAATCTTAAAGAGCAACAGCTCAAAGAAAAATTTGCTGTCAAAGAAGAAAAACTGAAAGAAAAACACAAAGCAAGTCAGCAAAAACTAAAAGAAAAGTCTAGCCGTCGAGAAGAAAAAATTAAACAAGATTTACACCAAAAATTGGACAAAGCTTTGGTAAAAGCAAAGAAAACGTGGAACAAACAAGAACTTAAAGAACTCAAGAAAAAACAACACAAAGAAACCATAAAATGGAGGAAGGAAATCAAAAAGGAGCTCAAACGTCAATTGAATCTGGAAGAGGGTTCCAAATGGAGAGGAAGCAAAAAACTTGGAAACATCCGAGAAAAACTTAGTTCAAAACTTTGGGCTGTTTTTAACGATGAACTGAGAATAATTAAATTGCTAAACAATCTAACTCCAACTCACATCTCAGGAGCCATCAATGGAAGAATTCAAAAGTATACATTTGATGGGTGTGAAGTTAAAGATCCTAGATTCTATTTAACTCATACAACTCCTCCTGTAGAGCGACTTATCAACGCAACAAACAGTCGAGGAAAAAAAGTGTCCTGTTGTCTTACAATTTCAATGAGAAGGTTTGATCCAGAAGCGGGAATATACAAAGTAGAAATCTTTCACTTCCAAAGTGGAACTTACTCTATGATTACTGAGGAGGATGTAACTTCATGTTATGACATAATGAAAGAAAAAATGCTAACATCAATGGCAGAACATCAAAAGAATGGAAGTGGTTGGACTATCCATTCAGTAGATCATCTCAGGGTTTCAATCACCAGTTACAATCCCTTAAGAGGAGGAAAACATTCAGATTTACCAAAGTCAATCCAGAAGAAAAAAGCAATCATCATCATAAAAAATGATGATGATTTGTGTTTCAAGTGGGCTGTAACAAGAGCATTAAATCCTGTAGAAAACAATGGGGAAAAAGTTTCTAAGATCTTAAGACAACAAGCCGAGGAATTAAACTGGGCTGGAATAACATTTCCAACTAAACTCAAACAAATTACTAAATTTGAGAAAAATAACAACATTGCCATTAATGTTATTGGAACTGAACAAGTTAAAGGAAAAGATGTATTAATTCCGCTAAGAGCAAGCAAACTTAGAAACACGAATCTTATTAATTTGTTCTTACATGATCTGCATTATAGTGTTGTTCCAAATTTAAACAAACTTGTTGGTGGACAAATGAATAATCATCAACATAAGGTTCATGTTTGTGTATATTGCTTTAATCCATTTAGCTCGGAAGAAATCTTAGAAAAACATCTTGAGATTTGTAGCACATATTTAGAACGTGCCGAATATCCAAAAGAAGGTTCTACAATTGAATTTAAACAATGGCAAAAAACTACAGATGTTCCATTCGTAATTTACGCGGATTTTGAATCTTTCATTGTTCCAATAGAAACAGTTCAAAAGGAAGATATCGGTAGTCATACAACAGCATACCAACAGCACCAACCTAGTGGATTTTGCTATACCGTAAAATGTAAAGATGAAAAAATATTTAAAACAAAAACTGTTCTTTACACGGCAAAACAGGAAGGGGAAGATGTTGGAAAAAAGTTTGTTGAAAGTGTGGAAGAAGAGATGAGAAATATTCACAAAATAACAAAAGTGAAAGCTCCAATGAATTTAAATGAAACGCAGGAGAAAAGCTATAAACAGACTTTAAACTGCTATGTTTGCAAAAAGGAATTAGGTGGGGATAGAGTCAGAGATCATTGTCATTTGACAGGAGATTACAGAGGAGCAGCTCATAACTTATGTAATTTAAGAATGAAAGAACCAAATTTCATTCCAGTACTTTTTCATAATTTAGAGGGATATGACTCCCATCTGTTTGTAAAAAGTTTGGGATTAACAGAAGGATTAGTAGACTGTATTCCTAAAACCGATGAAAAATATATCAGCTTTTCAAAAGATATTACCATGGAAAGTGGAGTTAACGAGGATGGTAAAAGTTGGTCTAAAAGCAAAAAGTTGGTATTTTTAGATTCGCTTAAGTTTACATTAAGTTCGCTAGATGCACTTGTCAAAAACTTAAAACCAAATCAGTTTAAGAATGTGGAAGAGGGATTTTCAGAATATTCAGAAGAAAAAATTAATCTCCTGAAGAAAAAGGGTGTATTCCCTTATGAGTTCATGACAGGATTTGACAAACTAAGTTATGACAAACTCCCAGCAAAAAAGGAGTTTTATAGCAAGCTGAATGACTCTCACATTTCAGATGAAGATTATGAACACGTAAAAAATGTTTGGTCAGCTTTCAAATGTAAAAATATGCGAGATTATCATGATCTTTACTTAAAAACAGATGTTCTTCTTCTAGCTGATGTAATGGAAAATTTCAGGAAATTATGCAAAACAACATACGGATTAGATCCGATGTGGTATTATACAGCTCCTGGATTAGCTTGGGATGCTGCCCTTAAAATGACAAAAATTGAACTAAACTTAATTTCTGATCCGGACATGTATCTCATGATCGAAAAAGGTATCCGAGGAGGAATTTCAACAATAACTAAGAGATATGCTAAAGCTAATAATAAGTATATGCCTAATTTTAAATTAGATGAGTTAAAAGTATTTTTAGCTTATTTGGACGCAAATAATCTGTATGGCTGGGCGATGAGTAAAAAACTTCCCGTGAGAGATTTTAAATGGATTGAGGAAACTGAACTTGAAAATTGGGCTCAAATGCCATGCATTTTGGAGGTAAATTTGGAGTACTCAAAAGAGCTTCATGAGCTACATAACGAATATCCATTAGCTGCGGAACAGATTGTTGTAAACAAAGTTCCTAAGTTAATTCCAAATTTGCAAAACAAAGAAAACTATGTCATTCATCATGAGGCATTAAAGCAATGTGTTGAGCTCGGATTAATAATTACAAAGATTCATCGAGGAATTACTTTCGAGGAAGAAGCTTGGTTAAAACCTTACATCGACTTAAACACCGATATGAGAACCAAAGCTACATCAGATTTTGAAAAAAATTTCTTCAAGCTGATGAACAACTCGGTTTTTGGCAAAACAATGGAGAACGTCAGGAATAGAGTGGATGTGAGATTAGTCACAAGTGAAAATCAACTTGAAAAACTCGCAAGAAAATGTAACTATGATCGGCCCGTTATCTTCACCGAAAATCTGGTTGCAGTTCATATGAAAAAAACGGTTGTTAAACTTAACAAACCAATCTACTTGGGAATGAGTATTTTGGATATAAGTAAAACCTTGATGTATGATTTCCACTACAACTACATCAAACCAAAATATGGTAAAAAGGCAAACTTGTTATTTACGGATACGGACTCACTCTGCTATGAGATTGAAACTCAAGATTTCTACAAAGATATCTCGAAAGATGTTGAATCCAAGTTTGATACAAGTAATTTTGAACCAAATCATCCAAGTGGAATTCCTACTGGGATCAATAAGAAAGTCATTGGAATGATGAAAAGTGAAACTGGTTCAAAGATAGTGGGTGAATTTGCCGGGCTAAGGAGTAAGTTGTATGCTTACAAAATGGCGTCGGCAGACCAATCATCTGAGGACTCGGGCAAAGAGGAGAAAAAATGTAAGGGAATTAAGAAAGCAGTTGTAAAAAATGAGATTACATTTCAGAATTACAAGGATTGTCTATTTTCGGGAAAACATTTAATGAAAGGCATGAATACATTTCGGAGTCGGATGCATGAGGTTTATACGGAACATATTAATAAGGTTGCACTTTCGGCTAACGATGACAAAAGAATTATCTGCGAGGACAAAATTAATACATTGGCGATCGGCCACTACCGGAGCAAAGCGGAGCGGAAAAAAACTAAGACAAAAATCTTCGATTCCAATGCAAAGCTTCGACTCGCAATAAACAAAGTTTTCGATAACAATTTTAACCAAGTAATTGCGCTTTAAATGCAGCGCTTCAATGTTGGTTGAGAGTTATCGAATAATTCGGTAAAACAAAATGGCGAACTTAGGCAAAGGGATGGGAGGGTGGAAGGGGGGGCGGGAGAGGGCGGGATAAAAAAAAGTTTAATAATGAAAGGTAGATTTATAAAATTTTGTTGGTAGTCAAAAGGCAAATTCAGTCCACAATTCTCTTGGCAAAATCAGTCCACAGTCATCTTGGCAGAGCAGAATAATGGTAGTAAAAAGGCAAAATCAGTCCACAGTCATCTTGGCAGAGCAGAATAATGGTAGTCAAAAGGCAAAATCAGTCCACAATCATCTTGGCGGAGCAGAGTATAATGGTAGTCAAAAGGCAAATTCAGTCCACAATTATCTTGGCAGAGCAGAATAATGGTGGTAAAAAGGCAAAATCAGTCCACACTCATCTTGGCAGTGCAGAATAATGGTACTCAAAAAGGCAAAATCAGTCCACAGTCATCTTGGCACAGCCGAATAATGGTAGTGAAAAGGCAAAATCAGTCCACAGTCATCTTGGCAGAGCAGAATAATGGTAGTCAAAAGGCAAAATCAGTCCACAATCATCTTGGCGGAGCAGAGTAATTGTGGTCAAAAGGCAAATTCAGTCCACAATTATCTTGCCAGAGCAGAATAATGGTAGTCAAAACGCAAAATCAGTCCACAATCATCTTGGCAGAGCAGAATAATGGTGGCACAAAGGCAAAATCAGTCCACAATCATCTTGGCAGAGCAGAATAATGGTGGTAATCAGGCGAAATCAGTCCACAATCATCTTGGCAGAGCAGAATAATGGTGGAAAAAAGGCAAAATCAGTCCACAATTATCTTGGCAGAGTAGAATAATGGTAGTCAAAAGGCAAAATCAGTCCACAGTCATCTTGGCACTGCCGAATAATGGTAGTCAAAAGGCAAAATCAGTCCACAGTCATCTTGGCAAAGCCGAATAATGGTAGTCAAAAGGCAAAATCAGTCCACAGTCATCTTGGCAGAGCAGAATAATGGTAGTCAAAAGGCAAAATCAGTCCACAATCATCTTGGCGGAGCACAGTAATTGTGGTCAAAAGGCAAATTCAGTCCACAATTATCTTGGCAGAGTAGAATAATGGTAGTCAAAAGGCAAAATCAGTCCACAGTCATCTTGGCACAGCCGAATAATGGTAGTCAAAAGGCAAAATCAGTCCACAGTCATCTTGGCAGAGCAGGATAATGGTAGTCAAAAGGCAAAATCAGTCCACAATCATCTTGGCGGAGCAGAGTAATTGTGGTCAAAAGGCAAATTCAGTCCACAATTATCTTGGCAGAGTAGAATAATGGTAGTCAAAAGGCAAAATCAGTCCACAGTCATCTTGGCACAGCCGAATAATGGTAGTCAAATGGCAAAATCAGTCCACAATCATCTTGGCGGAGCAGAGTAATTGTGGTCAAAAGGCTAATTCACTCCACAATTATCTTGGCAGAGTAGAATAATGGTAGTCAAAAGGCAAAATCAGTCCACAGTCATCTTGGCACAGCCGAATAATGGTAGTCAAAAGGCAAAATCAGTCCACAATTATCTTGGCAGAGCAGAATAATGGTGGTAAAAAGGCAAAATCAGTCCACAGTCATCTTGGCAGAGCATAAAAATGGTAGTCAAAAGGCAAAATCAGTCCACAGTCATCTTGGCAGAGCAGAATAATGGTAGTCAAAAGGGAAAATCAGTCCAGAATCATCTTGGCGGAGCAGAGTAATGGTAGCCAAAAGGCAAAATCAGTCCACAATCATCTTGGCGGAGCAGAGTAATTGTGGTCAAAAGGCAAATTCAGTCCACAATTATCTTGGCAGAGTAGAATAATGGTAGTCAAAAGGCAAAATCAGTCCACAGTCATCTTGGCACAGCCGAATAATGGTAGTCAAAAGGCAAAATCAGTCCACAGTCATCTTGGCACAGCCGAATAATGGTAGTGAAAAGGCAAAATCAGTCCACAGTCATCTTGGCAGAGCAGAATAATGGTAGTCAAAAGGCAAAATCAGTCCACAATCATCTTGGCGGAGCAGAGTAATTGTGGTCAAAAGGCAAATTCAGTCCACAGTTATCTTGGCAGAGTAGAATAATGGTAGTCAAAAGGCAAAATCAGTCCACAGTCATCTTGGCACAGCCGAATAATGGTAGTGAAAAGGCAAAATGAGTCCACAGTCATCTTGGCAGAGCAGGATAATGGTAGTCAAAAGGCAAAATCAGTCCACAATCATCTTGGCGGAGCAGAGTAATTGTGGTCAAAAGGCAAATTCAGTCCACAATTATCTTGGCAGAGTAGAATAATGGTAGTCAAAAGGCAAAATCAGTCCACAGTCATCTTGGCACAGCCGAATAATGGTAGTCAAATGGCAAAATCAGTCCACAGTCATCTTGGCAGAGCAGAATAATGGTAGTCAAAAGGGAAAATCAGTCCACAATCATCTTGGCGGAGCAGAGTAATGGTAGTCAAAAGGCAAAATCAGTCCACAATCATCTTGGCGGAGCAGAGTAATTGTGGTCAAAAGGCAAATTCAGTCCACAATTATCTTGGCGGAGTAGAATAATGGTAGTCAAAAGGCAAAATCAGTCCACAGTCATCTTGGCAGAGCAGAATAATGGTAGTAAAAAGGCAAAATCAGTCCACAGTCATCTTGGCAGAGCAGAATAATGGTAGTCAAAAGGCAAAATCAGTCCACAATCATCTTGGCGGAGCAGAGTAATGGTAGTCAAAAGGCAAAATCAGTCCACAATCATCTTGGCGGAGCAGAGTAATTGTGGTCAAAAGGCAAATTCAGTCCACAATTATCTTGGCGGAGTAGAAAAATGGTAGTCAAAAGGCAAAATCAGTCCACAGTCATCTTGGCAGAGCAGAGTAATTGTAGTCAAAAGGGAAAATCAGTCCACAATCATCTTGGCGGAGCAGAGTAATGGTAGTCAAAAGGCAAAATCAGTCCACAATCATCTTGGCGGAGCAGAGTAATTGTGGTCAAAAGGCAAATTCAGTCCACAATTATCTTGGCGGAGTAGAATAATGGTAGTCAAAAGGCAAAATCAGTCCACAGTCATCTTGGCAGAGCAGAATAATGGTAGTCAAAAGGCAAAATCAGTCCACAATCATCTTGGCGGAGCAGAGCAATGGTAGTCAAAAGGCAAAATCAGTCCACAATCATCTTGGCGGAGCAGAGTAATTGTGGTCAAAAGGCAAATTCAGTCCACAATTATCTTGGCGGAGTAGAATAATGGTAGTCAAAAGGCAAAATCAGTCCACAGTCATCTTGGCAGAGCAGAGTAATTGTAGTCAAAAGGGAAAATCAGTCCACAATCATCTTGGCGGAGCAGAGTAATGGTAGTCAAAAGGCAAAATCAGTCCACAATCATCTTCTTGGCGGAGCAGAGTAATTGTGGTCAAAAGGCAAATTCAGTCCACAATTATCTTGGCGGAGTAGAATAATGGTGGTGAAAAGGCAAAATGAGTCCACAGTCATCTTGGCAGAGCAGGATAATGGTAGTCAAAAGGCAAAATCAGTCCACAATCATCTTGGCGGAGCAGAGTAATTGTGGTCAAAAGGCAAATTCAGTCCACAATTATCTTGGCAGAGTAGAATAATGGTAGTCAAAAGGCAAAATCAGTCCACAGTCATCTTGGCACAGCCGAATAATGGTAGTCAAATGGCAAAATCAGTCCACAATCATCTTGGCGGAGCAGAGTAATTGTGGTCAAAAGGCTAATTCACTCCACAATTATCTTGGCAGAGTAGAATAATGGTAGTCAAAAGGCAAAATCAGTCCACAGTCATCTTGGCACAGCCGAATAATGGTAGTCAAAAGGCAAAATCAGTCCACAATTATCTTCGCAGAGCAGAATAATGGTGGTAAAAAGGCAAAATCAGTCCACAGTCATCTTGGCAGAGCAGAATAATGGTAGTCAAAAGGCAAAATGAGTCCACAGTCATCTTGGCAGAGCAGGATAATGGTAGTCAAAAGGCAAAATCAGTCCACAATCATCTTGGCGGAGCAGAGTAATTGTGGTCAAAAGGCAAATTCAGTCCACAATTATCTTGGCAGAGTAGAATAATGGTAGTCAAAAGGCAAAATCAGTCCACAGTCATCTTGGCACAGCCGAATAATGGTAGTCAAATGGCAAAATCAGTCCACAGTCATCTTGGCAGAGCAGAATAATGGTAGTCAAAAGGGAAAATCAGTCCAGAATCATCTTGGCGGAGCAGAGTAATTGTAGTCAAAAGGCAAAATCAGTCCACAATCATCTTGGCGGAGCAGAGTAATTGTGGTCAAAAGGCAAATTCAGTCCACAATTATCTTGGCGGAGTAGAATAATGGTAGTCAAAAGGCAAAATCAGTCCACAGTCATCTTGCCAGAGCAGAATAATGGTAGTAAAAAGGCAAAATCAGTCCACAGTCATCTTGGCAGAGCAGAATAATGGTAGTCAAAAGGCAAAATCAGTCCACAGTCATCTTGGCACAGCCGAATAATGGTAGTCAAATGGCAAAATCAGTCCACAATCATCTTGGCGGAGCAGAGTAATTGTGGTCAAAAGGCTAATTCACTCCACAATTATCTTGGCAGAGTAGAATAATGGTAGTCAAAAGGCAAAATCAGTCCACAGTCATCTTGGCACAGCCGAATAATGGTAGTCAAAAGGCAAAATCAGTCCACAATTATCTTCGCAGAGCAGAATAATGGTGGTAAAAAGGCAAAATCAGTCCACAGTCATCTTGGCAGAGCAGAATAATGGTAGTCAAAAGGCAAAATCAGTCCACAGTCATCTTGGCAGAGCAGAATAATGGTAGTCAAAAGGGACAATCAGTCCAGAATCATCTTGGCGGAGCAGAGTAATTGTAGTCAAAAGGCAAAATCAGTCCACAATCATCTTGGCGGAGCAGAGTAATTGTGGTCAAAAGGCAAATTCAGTCCACAATTATCTTGGCGGAGTAGAATAATGGTAGTCAAAAGGCAAAATCAGTCCACAGTCATCTTGCCAGAGCAGAATAATGGTAGTAAAAAGGCAAAATCAGTCCACAGTCATCTTGGCAGAGCAGAATAATGGTAGTCAAAAGGCAAAATCAGTCCACAGTCATCTTGGCACATCCGAATAATGGTAGTCAAAAGGCAAAATCAGTCCACAATTATCTTCGCAGAGCAGAATAATGGTGGTAAAAAGGCAAAATCAGTCCACAGTCATCTTGGCAGAGCAGAATAATGGTAGTCAAAAGGCAAAATCAGTCCACAGTCATCTTGGCAGAGCAGAATAATGGTAGTCAAAAGGGAAAAATCAGTCCAGAATCATCTTGGCGGAGCAGAGTAATTGTAGTCAAAAGGCAAAATCAGTCCACAATCATCTTGGCGGAGCAGAGTAATTGTGGTCAAAAGGCAAATTCAGTCCACAATTATCTTGGCGGAGTAGAATAATGGTAGTCAAAAGGCAAAATCAGTCCACAGTCATCTTGCCAGAGCAGAATAATGGTAGTAAAAAGGCAAAATCAGTCCACAGTCATCTTGGCAGAGCAGAATAATGGTAGTCAAAAGGGAAAATCAGTCCACAATCATCTTGGCGGAGCAGAGTAATGGTAGTCAAAAGGCAAAATCAGTCCACAATCATCTTGGCGGAGCAGAGTAATTGTGGTCAAAAGGCAAATTCAGTCCACAATTATCTTGGCGGAGTAGAATAATGGTAGTCAAAAGGCAAAATCAGTCCACAGTCATCTTGGCAGAGCAGAATAATGGTAGTAAAAAGGCAAAATCAGTCCACAGTCATCTTGGCAGAGCAGAATAATGGTAGTCAAAAGGCAAAATCAGTCCACAATCATCTTGGCGGAGCAGAGTAATGGTAGTCAAAAGGCAAAATCAGTCCACAATCATCTTGGCGGACCAGAGTAATTGTGGTCAAAAGGCAAATTCAGTCCACAATTATCTTGCCAGAGCAGAATAATGGTAGTCAAAACGCAAAATCAGTCCACAATCATCTTGGCAGAGCAGAATAATGGTGGCACAAAGGGAAAATCAGTCCACAGTCATCTTGGCAGAGCAGAATAATGGTATTCAAAAGGCAAAATCAGTCCACAGTCATCTTGGCAGAGCAGGATAATGGTAGTCAAAAGGCAAAATCAGTCCACAATCATCTTGGCGGAGCAGAGTAATTGTGGTCAAAAGGCAAATTCAGTCCACAATTATCTTGGCAGAGTAGAATAATGGTAGTCAAAAGGCAAAATCAGTCCACAGTCATCTTGGCACAGCCGAATAATGGTAGTCAAATGGCAAAATCAGTCCACAATCATCTTGGCGGAGCAGAGTAATTGTGGTCAAAAGGCTAATTCACTCCACAATTATCTTGGCAGAGTAGAATAATGGTAGTCAAAAGGCAAAATCAGTCCACAGTCATCTTGGCACTGCCGAATAATGGTAGTCAAAAGGCAAAAATCAGTCCACAGTCATCTTGGCACAGCCGAATAATGGTAGTGAAAAGGCAAAATCAGTCCACAGTCATCTTGGCAGAGCAGAATAATGGTAGTCAAAAGGCAAAATCAGTCCACAATCATCTTGGCGGAGCAGAGTAATTGTGGTCAAAAGGCAAATTCAGTCCACAATTATCTTGGCAGAGTAGAATAATGGTGGTAAAAAGGCAAAATCAGTCCACAGTCATCTTGGCAGAGCATAAAAATGGTAGTCAAAAGGCAAAATCAGTCCACAGTCATCTTGGCAGAGCAGAATAATGGTAGTCAAAAGGGAAAATCAGTCCAGAATCATCTTGGCGGAGCAGAGTAATGGTAGCCAAAAGGCAAAATCAGTCCACAATCATCTTGGCGGAGCAGAGTAATTGTGGTCAAAAGGCAAATTCAGTCCACAATTATCTTGGCAGAGTAGAATAATGGTAGTCAAAAGGCAAAATCAGTCCACAGTCATCTTGGCACAGCCGAATAATGGTAGTCAAAAGGCAAAATCAGTCCACAGTCATCTTGGCACAGCCGAATAATGGTAGTGAAAAGGCAAAATCAGTCCACAGTCATCTTGGCAGAGCAGAATAATGGTAGTCAAAAGGCAAAATCAGTCCACAATCATCTTGGCGGAGCAGAGTAATTGTGGTCAAAAGGCAAATTCAGTCCACAGTTATCTTGGCAGAGTAGAATAATGGTAGTCAAAAGGCAAAATCAGTCCACAGTCATCTTGGCACAGCCGAATAATGGTAGTGAAAAGGCAAAATGAGTCCACAGTCATCTTGGCAGAGCAGGATAATGGTAGTCAAAAGGCAAAATCAGTCCACAATCATCTTGGCGGAGCAGAGTAATTGTGGTCAAAAGGCAAATTCAGTCCACAATTATCTTGGCAGAGTAGAATAATGGTAGTCAAAAGGCAAAATCAGTCCACAGTCATCTTGGCACAGCCGAATAATGGTAGTCAAATGGCAAAATCAGTCCACAGTCATCTTGGCAGAGCAGAATAATGGTAGTCAAAAGGGAAAATCAGTCCAGAATCATCTTGGCGGAGCAGAGTAATTGTAGTCAAAAGGCAAAATCAGTCCACAATCATCTTGGCGGAGCAGAGTAATTGTGGTCAAAAGGCAAATTCAGTCCACAATTATCTTGGCGGAGTAGAATAATGGTAGTCAAAAGGCAAAATCAGTCCACAGTCATCTTGCCAGAGCAGAATAATGGTAGTAAAAAGGCAAAATCAGTCCACAGTCATCTTGGCAGAGCAGAATAATGGTAGTCAAAAGGCAAAATCAGTCCACAGTCATCTTGGCACATCCGAATAATGGTAGTCAAAAGGCAAAATCAGTCCACAATTATCTTCGCAGAGCAGAATAATGGTGGTAAAAAGGCAAAATCAGTCCACAGTCATCTTGGCAGAGCAGAATAATGGTAGTCAAAAGGCAAAATCAGTCCACAGTCATCTTGGCAGAGCAGAATAATGGTAGTCAAAAGGGAAAAATCAGTCCAGAATCATCTTGGCGGAGCAGAGTAATTGTAGTCAAAAGGCAAAATCAGTCCACAATCATCTTGGCGGAGCAGAGTAATTGTGGTCAAAAGGCAAATTCAGTCCACAATTATCTTGGCGGAGTAGAATAATGGTAGTCAAAAGGCAAAATCAGTCCACAGTCATCTTGCCAGAGCAGAATAATGGTAGTAAAAAGGCAAAATCAGTCCACAGTCATCTTGGCAGAGCAGAATAATGGTAGTCAAAAGGGAAAATCAGTCCACAATCATCTTGGCGGAGCAGAGTAATGGTAGTCAAAAGGCAAAATCAGTCCACAATCATCTTGGCGGAGCAGAGTAATTGTGGTCAAAAGGCAAATTCAGTCCACAATTATCTTGGCGGAGTAGAATAATGGTAGTCAAAAGGCAAAATCAGTCCACAGTCATCTTGGCAGAGCAGAATAATGGTAGTAAAAAGGCAAAATCAGTCCACAGTCATCTTGGCAGAGCAGAATAATGGTAGTCAAAAGGCAAAATCAGTCCACAATCATCTTGGCGGAGCAGAGTAATGGTAGTCAAAAGGCAAAATCAGTCCACAATCATCTTGGCGGACCAGAGTAATTGTGGTCAAAAGGCAAATTCAGTCCACAATTATCTTGCCAGAGCAGAATAATGGTAGTCAAAACGCAAAATCAGTCCACAATCATCTTGGCAGAGCAGAATAATGGTGGCACAAAGGGAAAATCAGTCCACAGTCATCTTGGCAGAGCAGAATAATGGTATTCAAAAGGCAAAATCAGTCCACAGTCATCTTGGCAGAGCAGGATAATGGTAGTCAAAAGGCAAAATCAGTCCACAATCATCTTGGCGGAGCAGAGTAATTGTGGTCAAAAGGCAAATTCAGTCCACAATTATCTTGGCAGAGTAGAATAATGGTAGTCAAAAGGCAAAATCAGTCCACAGTCATCTTGGCACAGCCGAATAATGGTAGTCAAATGGCAAAATCAGTCCACAATCATCTTGGCGGAGCAGAGTAATTGTGGTCAAAAGGCTAATTCACTCCACAATTATCTTGGCAGAGTAGAATAATGGTAGTCAAAAGGCAAAATCAGTCCACAGTCATCTTGGCACAGCCGAATAATGGTAGTCAAAAGGCAAAATCAGTCCACAGTCATCTTGGCACAGCCGAATAATGGTAGTGAAAAGGCAAAATCAGTCCACAGTCATCTTGGCAGAGCAGAATAATGGTAGTCAAAAGGCAAAATCAGTCCACAATCATCTTGGCGGAGCAGAGTAATTGTGGTCAAAAGGCAAATTCAGTCCACAATTATCTTGGCAGAGTAGAATAATGGTGGTAAAAAGGCAAAATCAGTCCACAGTCATCTTGGCAGAGCATAAAAATGGTAGTCAAAAGGCAAAATCAGTCCACAGTCATCTTGGCAGAGCAGAATAATGGTAGTCAAAAGGGAAAATCAGTCCAGAATCATCTTGGCGGAGCAGAGTAATGGTAGCCAAAAGGCAAAATCAGTCCACAATCATCTTGGCGGAGCAGAGTAATTGTGGTCAAAAGGCAAATTCAGTCCACAATTATCTTGGCAGAGTAGAATAATGGTAGTCAAAAGGCAAAATCAGTCCACAGTCATCTTGGCACAGCCGAATAATGGTAGTCAAAAGGCAAAATCAGTCCACAGTCATCTTGGCACAGCCGAATAATGGTAGTGAAAAGGCAAAATCAGTCCACAGTCATCTTGGCAGAGCAGAATAATGGTAGTCAAAAGGCAAAATCAGTCCACAATCATCTTGGCGGAGCAGAGTAATTGTGGTCAAAAGGCAAATTCAGTCCACAGTTATCTTGGCAGAGTAGAATAATGGTAGTCAAAAGGCAAAATCAGTCCACAGTCATCTTGGCACAGCCGAATAATGGTAGTGAAAAGGCAAAATGAGTCCACAGTCATCTTGGCAGAGCAGGATAATGGTAGTCAAAAGGCAAAATCAGTCCACAATCATCTTGGCGGAGCAGAGTAATTGTGGTCAAAAGGCAAATTCAGTCCACAATTATCTTGGCAGAGTAGAATAATGGTAGTCAAAAGGCAAAATCAGTCCACAGTCATCTTGGCACAGCCGAATAATGGTAGTCAAATGGCAAAATCAGTCCACAGTCATCTTGGCAGAGCAGAATAATGGTAGTCAAAAGGGAAAATCAGTCCACAATCATCTTGGCGGAGCAGAGTAATGGTAGTCAAAAGGCAAAATCAGTCCACAATCATCTTGGCGGAGCAGAGTAATTGTGGTCAAAAGGCAAATTCAGTCCACAATTATCTTGGCGGAGTAGAATAATGGTAGTCAAAAGGCAAAATCAGTCCACAGTCATCTTGGCAGAGCAGAATAATGGTAGTAAAAAGGCAAAATCAGTCCACAGTCATCTTGGCAGAGCAGAATAATGGTAGTCAAAAGGCAAAATCAGTCCACAATCATCTTGGCGGAGCAGAGTAATGGTAGTCAAAAGGCAAAATCAGTCCACAATCATCTTGGCGGAGCAGAGTAATTGTGGTAAAAAGGCAAATTCAGTCCACAATTATCTTGGCGGAGTAGAAAAATGGTAGTCAAAAGGCAAAATCAGTCCACAGTCATCTTGGCAGAGCAGAGTAAATTGTAGTCAAAAGGGAAAATCAGTCCACAATCATCTTGGCGGAGCAGAGTAATGGTAGTCAAAAGGCAAAATCAGTCCACAATCATCTTGGCGGAGCAGAGTAATTGTGGTCAAAAGGCAAATTCAGTCCACAATTATCTTGGCGGAGTAGAATAATGGTAGTCAAAAGGCAAAATCAGTCCACAGTCATCTTGGCAGAGCAGAATAATGGTAGTCAAAAGGCAAAATCAGTCCACAATCATCTTGGCGGAGCAGAGCAATGGTAGTCAAAAGGCAAAATCAGTCCACAATCATCTTGGCGGAGCAGAGTAATGGTGGTCAAAAGGCAAATTCAGTCCACAATTATCTTGCACAATTATCTTGGCGGAGTAGAATAATGGTAGTCAAAAGGCAAAATCAGTCCACAGTCATCTTGGCAGAGCAGAGTAATTGTAGTCAAAAGGGAAAATCAGTCCACAATCATCTTGGCGGAGCAGAGTAATGGTAGTCAAAAGGCAAAATCAGTCCACAATCATCTTGGCGGAGCAGAGTAATTGTGGTCAAAAGGCAAATTCAGTCCACAATTATCTTGGCGGAGTAGAATAATGGTGGTGAAAAGGCAAAATGAGTCCACAGTCATCTTGGCAGAGCAGGATAATGGTAGTCAAAAGGCAAAATCAGTCCACAATCATCTTGGCGGAGCAGAGTAATTGTGGTCAAAAGGCAAATTCAGTCCACAATTATCTTGGCAGAGTAGAATAATGGTAGTCAAAAGGCAAAATCAGTCCACAGTCATCTTGGCACAGCCGAATAATGGTAGTCAAATGGCAAAATCAGTCCACAATCATCTTGGCGGAGCAGAGTAATTGTGGTCAAAAGGCTAATTCACTCCACAATTATCTTGGCAGAGTAGAATAATGGTAGTCAAAAGGCAAAATCAGTCCACAGTCATCTTGGCACAGCCGAATAATGGTAGTCAAAAGGCAAAATCAGTCCACAATTATCTTCGCAGAGCAGAATAATGGTGGTAAAAAGGCAAAATCAGTCCACAGTCATCTTGGCAGAGCAGAATAATGGTAGTCAAAAGGCAAAATCAGTCCACAGTCATCTTGGCAGAGCAGAATAATGGTAGTCAAAAGGGACAATCAGTCCAGAATCATCTTGGCGGAGCAGAGTAATTGTAGTCAAAAGGCAAAATCAGTCCACAATCATCTTGGCGGAGCAGAGTAATTGTGGTCAAAAGGCAAATTCAGTCCACAATTATCTTGGCGGAGTAGAATAATGGTAGTCAAAAGGCAAAATCAGTCCACAGTCATCTTGGCAGAGCAGAATAATGGTAGTAAAAAGGCAAAATCAGTCCACAGTCATCTTGGCAGAGCAGAGTAATTGTAGTCAAAAGGGAAAATCAGTCCACAATCATCTTGGCGGAGCAGAGTAATGGTAGTCAAAAGGCAAAATCAGTCCACAATCATCTTGGCGGAGCAGAGTAATTGTGGTCAAAAGGCAAATTCAGTCCACAATTATCTTGGCGGAGTAGAATAATGGTAGTCAAAAGGCAAAATCAGTCCACAGTCATCTTGGCAGAGCAGAATAATGGTAGTCAAAAGGCAAAATCAGTCCACAATCATCTTGGCGGAGCAGAGCAATGGTAGTCAAAAGGCAAAATCAGTCCACAATCATCTTGGCGGAGCAGAGTAATTGTAGTCAAAAGGGAAAAATCAGTCCACAATCATCTTGGCGGAGCAGAGTAATGGTAGTCAAAAGGCAAAATCAGTCCACAATCATCTTGGCGGAGCAGAGTAATTGTGGTCAAAAGGCAAATTCAGTCCACAATTATCTTGGCGGAGTAGAATAATGGTGGTGAAAAGGCAAAATGAGTCCACAGTCATCTTGGCAGAGCAGGATAATGGTAGTCAAAAGGCAAAATCAGTCCACAATCATCTTGGCGGAGCAGAGTAATTGTGGTCAAAAGGCAAATTCAGTCCACAATTATCTTGGCAGAGTAGAATAATGGTAGTCAAAAGGCAAAATCAGTCCACAGTCATCTTGGCACAGCCGAATAATGGTAGTCAAATGGCAAAATCAGTCCACAATCATCTTGGTGGAGCAGAGTAATTGTGGTCAAAAGGCTAATTCACTCCACAATTATCTTGGCAGAGTAGAATAATGGTAGTCAAAAGGCAAAATCAGTCCACAGTCATCTTGGCACAGCCGAATAATGGTAGTCAAAAGGCAAAATCAGTCCACAATTATCTTCGCAGAGCAGAATAATGGTGGTAAAAAGGCAAAATCAGTCCACAGTCATCTTGGCAGAGCAGAATAATGGTAGTCAAAAGGCAAAATCAGTCCACAGTCATCTTGGCAGAGCAGAATAATGGTAGTCAAAAGGGACAATCAGTCCAGAATCATCTTGGCGGAGCAGAGTAATTGTAGTCAAAAGGCAAAATCAGTCCACAATCATCTTGGCGGAGCAGAGTAATTGTGGTCAAAAGGCAAATTCAGTCCACAATTATCTTGGCGGAGTAGAATAATGGTAGTCAAAAGGCAAAATCAGTCCACAGTCATCTTGGCAGAGCAGAATAATGGTAGTAAAAAGGCAAAATCAGTCCACAGTCATCTTGGCAGAGCAGAATAATGGTAGTCAAAAGGCAAAATCAGTCCACAGTCATCTTGGCACAGCCGAATAATGGTAGTCAAAAGGCAAAATCAGTCCACAATTATCTTCGCAGAGCAGAATAATGGTGGTAAAAAGGCAAAATCAGTCCACAGTCATCTTGGCAGAGCAGAATAATGGTAGTCAAAAGGCAAAATCAGTCCACAGTCATCTTGGCAGAGCAGAATAATGGTAGTCAAAAGGGAAAATCAGTCCAGAATCATCTTGGCGGAGCAGAGTAATTGTAGTCAAAAGGCAAAATCAGTCCACAATCATCTTGGCGGAGCAGAGTAATTGTGGTCAAAAGGCAAATTCAGTCCACAATTATCTTGGCGGAGTAGAATAATGGTAGTCAAAAGGCAAAATCAGTCCACAGTCATCTTGCCAGAGCAGAATAATGGTAGTAAAAAGGCAAAATCAGTCCACAATCATCTTGGCGGAGCAGAGTAATTGTGGTCAAAAGGCAAATTCAGTCCACAATTATCTTGGCAGAGTAGAATAATGGTAGTCAAAAGGCAAAATCAGTCCACAGTCATCTTGGCACAGCCGAATAATGGTAGTGAAAAGGCAAAATGAGTCCACAGTCATCTTGGCAGAGCAGGATAATGGTAGTCAAAAGGCAAAATCAGTCCACAATCATCTTGGCGGAGCAGAGTAATTGTGGTCAAAAGGCAAATTCAGTCCACAATTATCTTGGCAGAGTAGAATAATGGTAGTCAAAAGGCAAAATCAGTCCACAGTCATCTTGGCACAGCCGAATAATGGTAGTCAAATGGCAAAATCAGTCCACAATCATCTTGGCGGAGCAGAGTAATTGTGGTCAAAAGGCTAATTCACTCCACAATTATCTTGGCAGAGTAGAATAATGGTAGTCAAAAGGCAAAATCAGTCCACAGTCATCTTGGCACAGCCGAATAATGGTAGTCAAAAGGCAAAATCAGTCCACAGTCATCTTGGCACAGCCGAATAATGGTAGTGAAAAGGCAAAATCAGTCCACAGTCATCTTGGCAGAGCAGAATAATGGTAGTCAAAAGGCAAAATCAGTCCACAATCATCTTGGCGGAGCAGAGTAATTGTGGTCAAAAGGCAAATTCAGTCCACAGTTATCTTGGCAGAGTAGAATAATGGTAGTCAAAAGGCAAAATCAGTCCACAGTCATCTTGGCACAGCCGAATAATGGTAGTGAAAAGGCAAAATGAGTCCACAGTCATCTTGGCAGAGCAGGATAATGGTAGTCAAAAGGCAAAATCAGTCCACAATCATCTTGGCGGAGCAGAGTAATTGTGGTCAAAAGGCAAATTCAGTCCACAATTATCTTGGCAGAGTAGAATAATGGTAGTCAAAAGGCAAAATCAGTCCACAGTCATCTTGGCACAGCCGAATAATGGTAGTCAAATGGCAAAATCAGTCCACAGTCATCTTGGCAGAGCAGAATAATGGTAGTCAAAAGGGAAAATCAGTCCACAATCATCTTGGCGGAGCAGAGTAATGGTAGTCAAAAGGCAAAATCAGTCCACAATCATCTTGGCGGAGCAGAGTAATTGTGGTCAAAAGGCAAATTCAGTCCACAATTATCTTGGCGGAGTAGAATAATGGTAGTCAAAAGGCAAAATCAGTCCACAGTCATCTTGGCAGAGCAGAATAATGGTAGTAAAAAGGCAAAATCAGTCCACAGTCATCTTGGCAGAGCAGAATAATGGTAGTCAAAAGGCAAAATCAGTCCACAATCATCTTGGCGGAGCAGAGTAATGGTAGTCAAAAGGCAAAATCAGTCCACAATCATCTTGGCGGAGCAGAGTAATTGTGGTCAAAAGGCAAATTCAGTCCACAATTATCTTGGCGGAGTAGAAAAATGGTAGTCAAAAGGCAAAATCAGTCCACAGTCATCTTGGCAGAGCAGAGTAATTGTAGTCAAAAGGGAAAATCAGTCCACAATCATCTTGGCGGAGCAGAGTAATGGTAGTCAAAAGGCAAAATCAGTCCACAATCATCTTGGCGGAGCAGAGTAATTGTGGTCAAAAGGCAAATTCAGTCCACAATTATCTTGGCGGAGTAGAATAATGGTAGTCAAAAGGCAAAATCAGTCCACAGTCATCTTGGCAGAGCAGAATAATGGTAGTCAAAAGGCAAAATCAGTCCACAATCATCTTGGCGGAGCAGAGCAATGGTAGTCAAAAGGCAAAATCAGTCCACAATCATCTTGGCGGAGCAGAGTAATTGTGGTCAAAAGGCAAATTCAGTCCACAATTATCTTGGCGGAGTAGAATAATGGTAGTCAAAAGGCAAAATCAGTCCACAGTCATCTTGGCAGAGCAGAGTAATTGTAGTCAAAAGGGAAAATCAGTCCACAATCATCTTGGCGGAGCAGAGTAATGGTAGTCAAAAGGCAAAATCAGTCCACAATCATCTTGGCGGAGCAGAGTAATTGTGGTCAAAAGGCAAATTCAGTCCACAATTATCTTGGCGGAGTAGAATAATGGTGGTGAAAAGGCAAAATGAGTCCACAGTCATCTTGGCAGAGCAGGATAATGGTAGTCAAAAGGCAAAATCAGTCCACAATCATCTTGGCGGAGCAGAGTAATTGTGGTCAAAAGGCAAATTCAGTCCACAATTATCTTGGCAGAGTAGAATAATGGTAGTCAAAAGGCAAAATCAGTCCACAGTCATCTTGGCACAGCCGAATAATGGTAGTCAAATGGCAAAATCAGTCCACAATCATCTTGGCGGAGCAGAGTAATTGTGGTCAAAAGGCTAATTCACTCCACAATTATCTTGGCAGAGTAGAATAATGGTAGTCAAAAGGCAAAATCAGTCCACAGTCATCTTGGCACAGCCGAATAATGGTAGTCAAAAGGCAAAATCAGTCCACAATTATCTTCGCAGAGCAGAATAATGGTGGTAAAAAGGCAAAATCAGTCCACAGTCATCTTGGCAGAGCAGAATAATGGTAGTCAAAAGGCAAAATGAGTCCACAGTCATCTTGGCAGAGCAGGATAATGGTAGTCAAAAGGCAAAATCAGTCCACAATCATCTTGGCGGAGCAGAGTAATTGTGGTCAAAAGGCAAATTCAGTCCACAATTATCTTGGCAGAGTAGAATAATGGTAGTCAAAAGGCAAAATCAGTCCACAGTCATCTTGGCACAGCCGAATAATGGTAGTCAAATGGCAAAATCAGTCCACAGTCATCTTGGCAGAGCAGAATAATGGTAGTCAAAAGGGAAAATCAGTCCAGAATCATCTTGGCGGAGCAGAGTAATTGTAGTCAAAAGGCAAAATCAGTCCACAATCATCTTGGCGGAGCAGAGTAATTGTGGTCAAAAGGCAAATTCAGTCCACAATTATCTTGGCGGAGTAGAATAATGGTAGTCAAAAGGCAAAATCAGTCCACAGTCATCTTGCCAGAGCAGAATAATGGTAGTAAAAAGGCAAAATCAGTCCACAGTCATCTTGGCAGAGCAGAATAATGGTAGTCAAAAGGCAAAATCAGTCCACAGTCATCTTGGCACAGCCGAATAATGGTAGTCAAATGGCAAAATCAGTCCACAATCATCTTGGCGGAGCAGAGTAATTGTGGTCAAAAGGCTAATTCACTCCACAATTATCTTGGCAGAGTAGAATAATGGTAGTCAAAAGGCAAAATCAGTCCACAGTCATCTTGGCACAGCCGAATAATGGTAGTCAAAAGGCAAAATCAGTCCACAATTATCTTCGCAGAGCAGAATAATGGTGGTAAAAAGGCAAAATCAGTCCACAGTCATCTTGGCAGAGCAGAATAATGGTAGTCAAAAGGCAAAATCAGTCCACAGTCATCTTGGCAGAGCAGAATAATGGTAGTCAAAAGGGACAATCAGTCCAGAATCATCTTGGCGGAGCAGAGTAATTGTAGTCAAAAGGCAAAATCAGTCCACAATCATCTTGGCGGAGCAGAGTAATTGTGGTCAAAAGGCAAATTCAGTCCACAATTATCTTGGCGGAGTAGAATAATGGTAGTCAAAAGGCAAAATCAGTCCACAGTCATCTTGCCAGAGCAGAATAATGGTAGTAAAAAGGCAAAATCAGTCCACAGTCATCTTGGCAGAGCAGAATAATGGTAGTCAAAAGGCAAAATCAGTCCACAGTCATCTTGGCACATCCGAATAATGGTAGTCAAAAGGCAAAATCAGTCCACAATTATCTTCGCAGAGCAGAATAATGGTGGTAAAAAGGCAAAATCAGTCCACAGTCATCTTGGCAGAGCAGAATAATGGTAGTCAAAAGGCAAAATCAGTCCACAGTCATCTTGGCAGAGCAGAATAATGGTAGTCAAAAGGGAAAATCAGTCCAGAATCATCTTGGCGGAGCAGAGTAATTGTAGTCAAAAGGCAAAATCAGTCCACAATCATCTTGGCGGAGCAGAGTAATTGTGGTCAAAAGGCAAATTCAGTCCACAATTATCTTGGCGGAGTAGAATAATGGTAGTCAAAAGGCAAAATCAGTCCACAGTCATCTTGCCAGAGCAGAATAATGGTAGTAAAAAGGCAAAATCAGTCCACAGTCATCTTGGCAGAGCAGAATAATGGTAGTCAAAAGGGAAAATCAGTCCACAATCATCTTGGCGGAGCAGAGTAATGGTAGTCAAAAGGCAAAATCAGTCCACAATCATCTTGGCGGAGCAGAGTAATTGTGGTCAAAAGGCAAATTCAGTCCACAATTATCTTGGCGGAGTAGAATAATGGTAGTCAAAAGGCAAAATCAGTCCACAGTCATCTTGGCAGAGCAGAATAATGGTAGTAAAAAGGCAAAATCAGTCCACAGTCATCTTGGCAGAGCAGAATAATGGTAGTCAAAAGGCAAAATCAGTCCACAATCATCTTGGCGGAGCAGAGTAATGGTAGTCAAAAGGCAAAATCAGTCCACAATCATCTTGGCGGACCAGAGTAATTGTGGTCAAAAGGCAAATTCAGTCCACAATTATCTTGCCAGAGCAGAATAATGGTAGTCAAAACGCAAAATCAGTCCACAATCATCTTGGCAGAGCAGAATAATGGTGGCACAAAGGGAAAATCAGTCCACAGTCATCTTGGCAGAGCAGAATAATGGTATTCAAAAGGCAAAATCCAGTCCACAGTCATCTTGGCAGAGCAGGATAATGGTAGTCAAAAGGCAAAATCAGTCCACAATCATCTTGGCGGAGCAGAGTAATTGTGGTCAAAAGGCAAATTCAGTCCACAATTATCTTGGCAGAGTAGAATAATGGTAGTCAAAAGGCAAAATCAGTCCACAGTCATCTTGGCACAGCCGAATAATGGTAGTCAAATGGCAAAATCAGTCCACAATCATCTTGGCGGAGCAGAGTAATTGTGGTCAAAAGGCTAATTCACTCCACAATTATCTTGGCAGAGTAGAATAATGGTAGTCAAAAGGCAAAATCAGTCCACAGTCATCTTGGCACTGCCGAATAATGGTAGTCAAAAGGCAAAATCAGTCCACAGTCATCTTGGCACAGCCGAATAATGGTAGTGAAAAGGCAAAATCAGTCCACAGTCATCTTGGCAGAGCAGAATAATGGTAGTCAAAAGGCAAAATCAGTCCACAATCATCTTGGCGGAGCAGAGTAATTGTGGTCAAAAGGCAAATTCAGTCCACAATTATCTTGGCAGAGTAGAATAATGGTGGTAAAAAGGCAAAATCAGTCCACAGTCATCTTGGCAGAGCATAAAAATGGTAGTCAAAAGGCAAAATCAGTCCACAGTCATCTTGGCAGAGCAGAATAATGGTAGTCAAAAGGGAAAATCAGTCCAGAATCATCTTGGCGGAGCAGAGTAATGGTAGCCAAAAGGCAAAATCAGTCCACAATCATCTTGGCGGAGCAGAGTAATTGTGGTCAAAAGGCAAATTCAGTCCACAATTATCTTGGCAGAGTAGAATAATGGTAGTCAAAAGGCAAAATCAGTCCACAGTCATCTTGGCACAGCCGAATAATGGTAGTCAAAAGGCAAAATCAGTCCACAGTCATCTTGGCACAGCCGAATAATGGTAGTGAAAAGGCAAAATCAGTCCACAGTCATCTTGGCAGAGCAGAATAATGGTAGTCAAAAGGCAAAATCAGTCCACAATCATCTTGGCGGAGCAGAGTAATTGTGGTCAAAAGGCAAATTCAGTCCACAGTTATCTTGGCAGAGTAGAATAATGGTAGTCAAAAGGCAAAATCAGTCCACAGTCATCTTGGCACAGCCGAATAATGGTAGTGAAAAGGCAAAATGAGTCCACAGTCATCTTGGCAGAGCAGGATAATGGTAGTCAAAAGGCAAAATCAGTCCACAATCATCTTGGCGGAGCAGAGTAATTGTGGTCAAAAGGCAAATTCAGTCCACAATTATCTTGGCAGAGTAGAATAATGGTAGTCAAAAGGCAAAATCAGTCCACAGTCATCTTGGCACAGCCGAATAATGGTAGTCAAATGGCAAAATCAGTCCACAGTCATCTTGGCAGAGCAGAATAATGGTAGTCAAAAGGGAAAATCAGTCCAGAATCATCTTGGCGGAGCAGAGTAATTGTAGTCAAAAGGCAAAATCAGTCCACAATCATCTTGGCGGAGCAGAGTAATTGTGGTCAAAAGGCAAATTCAGTCCACAATTATCTTGGCGGAGTAGAATAATGGTAGTCAAAAGGCAAAATCAGTCCACAGTCATCTTGGCCAGAGCAGAATAATGGTAGTAAAAAGGCAAAATCAGTCCACAGTCATCTTGGCAGAGCAGAATAATGGTAGTCAAAAGGCAAAATCAGTCCACAGTCATCTTGGCACATCCGAATAATGGTAGTCAAAAGGCAAAATCAGTCCACAATTATCTTCGCAGAGCAGAATAATGGTGGTAAAAAGGCAAAATCAGTCCACAGTCATCTTGGCAGAGCAGAATAATGGTAGTCAAAAGGCAAAATCAGTCCACAGTCATCTTGGCAGAGCAGAATAATGGTAGTCAAAAGGGAAAATCAGTCCAGAATCATCTTGGCGGAGCAGAGTAATTGTAGTCAAAAGGCAAAATCAGTCCACAATCATCTTGGCGGAGCAGAGTAATTGTGGTCAAAAGGCAAATTCAGTCCACAATTATCTTGGCGGAGTAGAATAATGGTAGTCAAAAGGCAAAATCAGTCCACAGTCATCTTGCCAGAGCAGAATAATGGTAGTAAAAAGGCAAAATCAGTCCACAGTCATCTTGGCAGAGCAGAATAATGGTAGTCAAAAGGGAAAATCAGTCCACAATCATCTTGGCGGAGCAGAGTAATGGTAGTCAAAAGGCAAAATCAGTCCACAATCATCTTGGCGGAGCAGAGTAATTGTGGTCAAAAGGCAAATTCAGTCCACAATTATCTTGGCGGAGTAGAATAATGGTAGTCAAAAGGCAAAATCAGTCCACAGTCATCTTGGCAGAGCAGAATAATGGTAGTAAAAAGGCAAAATCAGTCCACAGTCATCTTGGCAGAGCAGAATAATGGTAGTCAAAAGGCAAAATCAGTCCACAATCATCTTGGCGGAGCAGAGTAATGGTAGTCAAAAGGCAAAATCAGTCCACAATCATCTTGGCGGACCAGAGTAATTGTGGTCAAAAGGCAAATTCAGTCCACAATTATCTTGCCAGAGCAGAATAATGGTAGTCAAAACGCAAAATCAGTCCACAATCATCTTGGCAGAGCAGAATAATGGTGGCACAAAGGGAAAATCAGTCCACAGTCATCTTGGCAGAGCAGAATAATGGTATTCAAAAGGCAAAATCAGTCCACAGTCATCTTGGCAGAGCAGGATAATGGTAGTCAAAAGGCAAAATCAGTCCACAATCATCTTGGCGGAGCAGAGTAATTGTGGTCAAAAGGCAAATTCAGTCCACAATTATCTTGGCAGAGTAGAATAATGGTAGTCAAAAGGCAAAATCAGTCCACAGTCATCTTGGCACAGCCGAATAATGGTAGTCAAATGGCAAAATCAGTCCACAATCATCTTGGCGGAGCAGAGTAATTGTGGTCAAAAGGCTAATTCACTCCACAATTATCTTGGCAGAGTAGAATAATGGTAGTCAAAAGGCAAAATCAGTCCACAGTCATCTTGGCACAGCCGAATAATGGTAGTCAAAAGGCAAAATCAGTCCACAGTCATCTTGGCACAGCCGAATAATGGTAGTGAAAAGGCAAAATCAGTCCACAGTCATCTTGGCAGAGCAGAATAATGGTAGTCAAAAGGCAAAATCAGTCCACAATCATCTTGGCGGAGCAGAGTAATTGTGGTCAAAAGGCAAATTCAGTCCACAATTATCTTGGCAGAGTAGAATAATGGTGGTAAAAAAGGCAAAATCAGTCCACAGTCATCTTGGCAGAGCATAAAAATGGTAGTCAAAAGGCAAAATCAGTCCACAGTCATCTTGGCAGAGCAGAATAATGGTAGTCAAAAGGGAAAATCAGTCCAGAATCATCTTGGCGGAGCAGAGTAATGGTAGCCAAAAGGCAAAATCAGTCCACAATCATCTTGGCGGAGCAGAGTAATTGTGGTCAAAAGGCAAATTCAGTCCACAATTATCTTGGCAGAGTAGAATAATGGTAGTCAAAAGGCAAAATCAGTCCACAGTCATCTTGGCACAGCCGAATAATGGTAGTCAAAAGGCAAAATCAGTCCACAGTCATCTTGGCACAGCCGAATAATGGTAGTGAAAAGGCAAAATCAGTCCACAGTCATCTTGGCAGAGCAGAATAATGGTAGTCAAAAGGCAAAATCAGTCCACAATCATCTTGGCGGAGCAGAGTAATTGTGGTCAAAAGGCAAATTCAGTCCACAGTTATCTTGGCAGAGTAGAATAATGGTAGTCAAAAGGCAAAATCAGTCCACAGTCATCTTGGCACAGCCGAATAATGGTAGTGAAAAGGCAAAATGAGTCCACAGTCATCTTGGCAGAGCAGGATAATGGTAGTCAAAAGGCAAAATCAGTCCACAATCATCTTGGCGGAGCAGAGTAATTGTGGTCAAAAGGCAAATTCAGTCCACAATTATCTTGGCAGAGTAGAATAATGGTAGTCAAAAGGCAAAATCAGTCCACAGTCATCTTGGCACAGCCGAATAATGGTAGTCAAATGGCAAAATCAGTCCACAGTCATCTTGGCAGAGCAGAATAATGGTAGTCAAAAGGGAAAATCAGTCCACAATCATCTTGGCGGAGCAGAGTAATGGTAGTCAAAAGGCAAAATCAGTCCACAATCATCTTGGCGGAGCAGAGTAATTGTGGTCAAAAGGCAAATTCAGTCCACAATTATCTTGGCGGAGTAGAATAATGGTAGTCAAAAGGCAAAATCAGTCCACAGTCATCTTGGCAGAGCAGAATAATGGTAGTAAAAAGGCAAAATCAGTCCACAGTCATCTTGGCAGAGCAGAATAATGGTAGTCAAAAGGCAAAATCAGTCCACAATCATCTTGGCGGAGCAGAGTAATGGTAGTCAAAAGGCAAAATCAGTCCACAATCATCTTGGCGGAGCAGAGTAATTGTGGTAAAAAGGCAAATTCAGTCCACAATTATCTTGGCGGAGTAGAAAAATGGTAGTCAAAAGGCAAAATCAGTCCACAGTCATCTTGGCAGAGCAGAGTAATTGTAGTCAAAAGGGAAAATCAGTCCACAATCATCTTGGCGGAGCAGAGTAATGGTAGTCAAAAGGCAAAATCAGTCCACAATCATCTTGGCGGAGCAGAGTAATTGTGGTCAAAAGGCAAATTCAGTCCACAATTATCTTGGCGGAGTAGAATAATGGTAGTCAAAAGGCAAAATCAGTCCACAGTCATCTTGGCAGAGCAGAATAATGGTAGTCAAAAGGCAAAATCAGTCCACAATCATCTTGGCGGAGCAGAGCAATGGTAGTCAAAAGGCAAAATCAGTCCACAATCATCTTGGCGGAGCAGAGTAATTGTGGTCAAAAGGCAAATTCAGTCCACAATTATCTTGGCGGAGTAGAATAATGGTAGTCAAAAGGCAAAATCAGTCCACAGTCATCTTGGCAGAGCAGAGTAATTGTAGTCAAAAGGGAAAATCAGTCCACAATCATCTTGGCGGAGCAGAGTAATGGTAGTCAAAAGGCAAAATCAGTCCACAATCATCTTGGCGGAGCAGAGTAATTGTGGTCAAAAGGCAAATTCAGTCCACAATTATCTTGGCGGAGTAGAATAATGGTGGTGAAAAGGCAAAATGAGTCCACAGTCATCTTGGCAGAGCAGGATAATGGTAGTCAAAAGGCAAAATCAGTCCACAATCATCTTGGCGGAGCAGAGTAATTGTGGTCAAAAGGCAAATTCAGTCCACAATTATCTTGGCGGAGTAGAATAATGGTAGTCAAAAGGCAAAATCAGTCCACAGTCATCTTGGCACAGCAGAATAATGGTAGTCAAAAGGCAAAATCAGTCCACAATCATCTTGGCGGAGCAGAGTAATTGTGGTCAAAAGGCAAATTCAGTCCACAATTATCTTGGCAGAGTAGAATAATGGTAGTCAAAAGGCAAAATCAGTCCACAGTCATCTTGGCACAGCCGAATAATGGTAGTCAAATGGCAAAATCAGTCCACAATCATCTTGGCGGAGCAGAGTAATTGTGGTCAAAAGGCAAATTCACTCCACAATTATCTTGGCAGAGTAGAATAATGGTAGTCAAAAGGCAAAATCAGTCCACAGTCATCTTGGCACAGCCGAATAATGGTAGTCAAAAGGCAAAATCAGTCCACAATTATCTTCGCAGAGCAGAATAATGGTGGTAAAAAGGCAAAATCAGTCCACAGTCATCTTGGCAGAGCAGAATAATGGTAGTCAAAAGGCAAAATGAGTCCACAGTCATCTTGGCAGAGCAGAATAATGGTAGTCAAAAGGGACAATCAGTCCAGAATCATCTTGGCGGAGCAGAGTAATTGTAGTCAAAAGGCAAAATCAGTCCACAATCAATCTTGGCGGAGCAGAGTAATTGTGGTCAAAAGGCAAATTCAGTCCACAATTATCTTGGAGGAGTAGAATAATGGTAGTCAAAAGGCAAAATCAGTCCACAGTCATCTTGGCAGAGCAGAATAATGGTAGTAAAAAAGGCAAAATCAGTCCACAGTCATCTTGGCAGAGCAGAGTAATTGTAGTCAAAAGGGAAAATCAGTCCACAATCATCTTGGCGGAGCAGAGTAATGGTAGTCAAAAGGCAAAATCAGTCCACAATCATCTTGGCGGAGCAGAGTAATTGTGGTCAAAAGGCAAATTCAGTCCACAATTATCTTGGCGGAGTAGAATAATGGTAGTCAAAAGGCAAAATCAGTCCACAGTCATCTTGGCAGAGCAGAATAATGGTAGTCAAAAGGCAAAATCAGTCCACAATCATCTTGGCGGAGCAGAGCAATGGTAGTCAAAAGGCAAAATCAGTCCACAATCATCTTGGCGGAGCAGAGTAATTGTAGTCAAAAGGGAAAATCAGTCCACAATCATCTTGGCGGAGCAGAGTAATGGTAGTCAAAAGGCAAAATCAGTCCACAATCATCTTGGCGGAGCAGAGTAATTGTGGTCAAAAGGCAAATTCAGTCCACAATTATCTTGGCGGAGTAGAATAATGGTGGTGAAAAGGCAAAATGAGTCCACAGTCATCTTGGCAGAGCAGGATAATGGTAGTCAAAAGGCAAAATCAGTCCACAATCATCTTGGCGGAGCAGAGTAATTGTGGTCAAAAGGCAAATTCAGTCCACAATTATCTTGGCAGAGTAGAATAATGGTAGTCAAAAGGCAAAATCAGTCCACAGTCATCTTGGCACAGCCGAATAATGGTAGTCAAATGGCAAAATCAGTCCACAATCATCTTGGCGGAGCAGAGTAATTGTGGTCAAAAGGCTAATTCACTCCACAATTATCTTGGCAGAGTAGAATAATGGTAGTCAAAAGGCAAAATCAGTCCACAGTCATCTTGGCACAGCCGAATAATGGTAGTCAAAAGGCAAAATCAGTCCACAATTATCTTCGCAGAGCAGAATAATGGTGGTAAAAAGGCAAAATCAGTCCACAGTCATCTTGGCAGAGCAGAATAATGGTAGTCAAAAGGCAAAATCAGTCCACAGTCATCTTGGCAGAGCAGAATAATGGTAGTCAAAAGGGACAATCAGTCCAGAATCATCTTGGCGGAGCAGAGTAATTTGTAGTCAAAAGGCAAAATCAGTCCACAATCATCTTGGCGGAGCAGAGTAATTGTGGTCAAAAGGCAAATTCAGTCCACAATTATCTTGGCGGAGTAGAATAATGGTAGTCAAAAGGCAAAATCAGTCCACAGTCATCTTGGCAGAGCAGAATAATGGTAGTAAAAAGGCAAAATCAGTCCACAGTATCTTG
>JAWNZC010000452.1:1165000-1244033 GCA_035771165.1 Paragorgia papillata | reverse complement strand
AAATCTATGGGAACATCATGGATTATCTAACACAAGAATGGCGTGGATTCACACGATGGTTTTTAGTCATAAAACGTGGCCAGTTCTATTCATTATGTTAAGAGTGACCTATTCATTATGTTAAGATGGTCAGCGAGTATATCGCTGCTCCTGTTACGAACCTTATCAATAAGTGTATCAGGAACTTATTTTCCCAAGATCTGGAAAACTGCAAGAGTATCTCCGATTCCGAAAGTAGATAATCCATTAACTGATGATCAACTGCGACCGATATTAATTTTACCAGCGCTATGGAAGGTCTTTGAAAAGGTTGTCGCCCTCCAGATGGTTGAGTTCATCGAAAAACACGCTGTACTGAACAACAAAGTAACTGGCTTTCGTAAATGTCACTCTACCATCACGACCCTGCTTGGTATTAAGGATGATATAATCCGTGCAATGAAAAAAACGTGAGCTCTTATGGTGCTGGCGGACTTCTCTAAGGACTTCGATACTATTTGCTTTAAATCAGTCATCACAAAAATGCATAATCTAGACTTCTCTAAGGACTTTCTTAAGTCGGTTCTTAACTACTGTATCTGTCAGATCGAGTCCAGTTTGTTCAAATTGATGACAAAACCTCAACTAACATGACCATAGACTTTGGGATACCTCAAGGCTCTATTCTTGGTCCGATGATCTTCAACTATATGTTGCAGATCTTTAGGATAACATCAATCATCAAGTAACCTGTTTTCAATATGCCGATGACACTACGCTCTATAAACACTGTAAGTTTGTAGATCTACAGCAGTGTGAAGAAGAGATGAACACCACCTTAACACAACTAATGGATTGGTCTAGTGATTCTAACTTAGCTCTTAATGGAACTAAAACCAAATGTATGAGCTTTTCCACTCAGCAGCTGGCAAATAGTCATTCACTATCTTTACATAAGACCAGCCTTGAAGTGAATGGTAAATTGTTTGAGCGTACATGTGCCACAAAATTGCTTGGCTTGAACATTACGGAAAATCTCACTTGGAATGATCATATTAGATCATTGTCTTCTGCTTGTTATAGCACTCTGGTCATCCTTGGAAAAATAAAAATAGATCCAGTTTTCAGCAGCCAGCTTTGTTACTGGAAAGTATGTAAATTCTGTGGAAACATTGCTGAAGCTTGATTGGCTGCCGATGCGTGAGCGAAGAGATTTCAACTTACTTAAAGCCACTTATAAAGCCATCCATTTCCAGCACTGGCCGAAGTATGCTGCAGTCGAAGTATATAAATCAGTTCGAAGCCTGCGTTCAAGCACTACCTTAAATTTGGTTAGACCTATGGAAAAAGGAACTTTTCAAGACATTTCCTCCGAACTGTTTAATACTTTACCGAACAATATAAAAAATTTATCAAATTATAATCAATTTTTGTAAAGAGGTTAAAACTATTTTAAAGATGCGTGCAATATGAAATGCATTGCTATAATTTTGATTACCATTTTTATAATCTTGCATGTTATATCTGTATCCTTATCACGTATTCTTATTACGTTCAGTTTTATTGTTCATAATTTATATATTTGTAAATAGATAGTTTTCAATAGGGGAAGACCCACTTCGTGGATCTTATTATTATTATTATTATTATATTATTATTATTATTATTATTATTATTATTATTATTATTATTATTATTATTATTATTATTATTATTATTATTATTATTATTATTATTATTTAAATTCGACACTCCCTGTAGAACGTTTAATGATCAATAAATAAAGTTTACATTATTATTATTATTATTATTATTATTATTATTATTATTATTATTATTAATTTTATTGACTGGCACCATTTTGATTTAATTGACTTGATGTACTTCATATAAAGTAATTAATCATATAGAGATCTGACGAAGAATACCTTGGATATTAAATATTAATATATATTGGAGTGGGCAAACTTGGGTGGAGTGGACAAACCTGGGTGGAGTGGACAAACTCGGGTGGAGTGGGTAAACTCAGGTGGAGTAGACAAGCTCAGGTGGAGTATCCAAACGTTGGTGGAGTGGGTGGAGTGTCCAAACTTGGGTGGAGTGGGCAAACTTGGGTGGAATGGGCAAACTCGGGTGGAATGGGCAAACTCGGGTTGAGTGGGCAAACTCGGATGGAGTGGGAAAACTAGGGTGGTGTGGGCATACTTGGGTGGAGTGGACAAACTCGGGTGGAGTGGGCAAACTCAGGTGGAGTGGACAAGCTTGGGTGGAGTGTCCTAACTTGCGTGGAGTGGACAAGCTCGGGTGGAGTGGGAGACTTGGGTGGAGTGGACAAACCCCGGTGGAGTGGGAAAACTCGGATGGAGTGGGTAAACTTGGGTGGAGTGGGCAAACTTAACCTCGTACCCAGGATCTTATCTCCGCTGCTCCGCCCACCGCTGCGAAAAGACCCTGGTCTGGGCTGGTCACGTGTATCCCATATTCTGGGATATTTTTCAGCATTGTCGTTAGGGAGGGGGTAGAGAACTTAGGATTTCTCATCATTGTACGCGGAGACTGGTGGAGGCAAGTCGCAAGAGAATCTTAAAATAAACACCGATATATGCCAACGATAATATAATATATACCGACGAAAAAACATTGGCAAAACATTTGGTTAAAGACCCTCAGACACTTTGCGGTAAGGCCAGGAAACGGCAAGGCGCTTCGCAACAGTGCAACACTTCACGGAAAAGTTGTCAGTGATTGTGAATATTTTCCCTATATCTTTCTGAACTTCACCGACGAACAGCGAATTTGAGGGCATTCTCATCCTCGAAATGAATGCTTACTTCATCAGTTACGACGCCAAGCTGTTACGCCCGTCACCTGCCGTTTCCCCAAAGAGAGGATTTTGCATGTCATCATTATTGTGAATAAATATATGGAAATCGGAAAGTCCTTGTGATTTAACATCGCCAAGTTCGCTAAAACTCGACATCATATAGCTTTCAACAAAATGCTAAGGTTTAGTGACATAATTTTATTATTTGTTTTATAAAGTGGTTTAAATGTGTAAACACAACATCTGGCAGCAATGCCAACGACAATTTAATATTCATCTTTTTAATATAATAATGACCGCATGCAATCATGATCAGAAGCTGAAAATACGATTACCTGTTTGTGGAAGTGATTGCCGTCATGCTGATCAAGAAAACACTGAACCTTTTAACAACATTTATAATATCACTAGTCTATGTCAATTCCCCCCTTTGACTAAAAAAACAAGGTTTTCAATATGAATGCGAAGTCACCTCACTAATGAACCTATTTGTTTGAACTGTTTGTTTTTTTATTGCGTTTTGTTCTTTTAACTAAGCTTGTTGTTCTGTACAGATTTTATATAATTGCGCCGTGAGTATCACAAGCAGTCAGAATAATAAAAAAAAGTGCTTAACATCTTATAAAAAAATCCATTAAATGTTGAATAATATAGCAATTCATCACATAACTTACTAGAGATTTTAAGTATCAGAGCAATATTTAGTATTACTGTTTACTTTCATAAATATACATCATAAGCCCAAGGTGTCAGTACAATTTCGATTGAAACTTTGCTCGAGGTCACTTTATAACACATTTTTCTACCTTATAAAACCTAATGTGTTTGTAATTTACCAATACTCTCATTGTTATTTAGGTGTACATTTCGTCAGAATGCAAACAATCAATTGATTCAAGTAGCGGGCGCAACACAACATTGTTCTTTGTGAAAACAGTTTTAAAACCAAGACGGTTTGGTGAAGACAAACTTTCAAATATCTCCCAGTAAGTCTGCGTGACAACGTGACCCAGCCCAGACCAGTACAGACAGGGTTCTTTTTCGTAGCGGTGGGCGGAGTGCGGTGGCGAGCGGAGAATAAGACCCTGTGTACGAGGTTGGGACAAAACTCAGGTGGAGTTCGACAATACTTGGGTTGGGGAGTGGAAAATAACTCGGGTGGAAGGGGAAAACTCAAGGGTGGAGTGGGCAAAACTTCGGGTGGTGTTGAACTGGAGTGGGCAAGAGAGTGTTACTTGTGGTCCACAGGACTGCACTGGGTTTGTCTGTTGGATTACGCTAAAGGTTTGTCGATCTCAATAAACGAGGGCAGCACTTCACTTCCGATAAGTTAACTTCTAGTTTTTAATATAAGGAATGTGGGCTAATCATCCTTACTCGCGGTCAGCGGCTGAATTACGAAGGACGCAATGATCAACGTGGCAGCTTACGACACAGTTCAGACCCACGAATCACATAACAGCTAATGATGTAGGTGTTGATTTTAGGAAGGGGTGGGGGGAAATGGAATCAATCCCGGCGAAAAAACACCCTCGAAGCAGGAAGAGAGATCAACTACAACTCTTACTCACATAGTTCCAATGCTCGACCAATAAGACGGGGTCATTCCCAAGCGGTCACCTATCCCAGTACTTAACCCCGTCTAACTGCTGCTTACACTTTTGGTGAGATGGCAGTGCGCTAAACAGCAGACTCCACCTGTCTCTCACCCAGAACCCTCCATAACGAGAAAGAGTTGGGACACCGGAAGGGGAGGCGTGAGTGATCCAGCCATTTTGTGATCCTAAACTAACAAGGCAGAAAAATTAGCGTGAAAGCCGTCCAAATGACACATAAACGAATATTACTCCGCTTTGTCAGAAGACTTGATGGGTTTGTTTTTTTGGCTAGCTGGTGTATTAGTAGATATGAGTCATTTTTAAAGAGTTTAGGTGAATATTGATGAAAATTCCGTCGAAATGAAAGCCTGAAAGAAAAGTCGCTGGTGCCTTCCCTGCAGCTAAACAATTAAGATGATCATGTATAGATTTTGTCTTTATTTTATTTGTACGATAAGATCTAAAAGCTTCAAACTTAATTTGAATCAGTTTAAAGAGATTATAAACTTCTGTGTGTAGTATTTACTAAAACTTAGATCATGTTAAGTAGAGTAACCCCCATTTATTTTTAATAGCAATACTATTACATGTAAACATGTATATTCACAACCTATATATGTATAATTACAGTAAGTTATGTTTCGAGAGTTTCGTTTGCTATTAGCTTTTTAAATTTTTGGTGGTTGTTTATGTAAAGAACCGATTTGGTTCTTAAAAGAACCGTTTAAGATTTGGTTCTAAAGACCTTTCAAATTTGGTGTTCCATCCACTTCATGTATGATATATCTACTTGTCCACCAACTCTCTCATTGCAACTGACCGGGATCCTTTGCCACTTGAACTCTTTTGATTTTGTTTTTTCTTCTCCTCTAGTAAGGTTGTTATCCCTGAAGGATGTTTTTAATATTCTGGATACAGCCTGATGGCAGTCAGGAATGTTGTGGTGATCAGAACTCGAACAAGCATCAACAAGTGTCATCAGGACATTCTGTGTAGTCATAATACCTTTCTCATTTTTTTGTGAAGACTTTCTCAGCTGCTTCTAACAAGTGCTTTGCTGCAGGAGAAATATAAACTAATGCTTGCTTCGTGTAATCGCACAACTGAACAAGACTCTGGCTCTGCATGGGCATAGTCATGTTGTGGTGGGACAGGAGGAGGGATTGTTAAAGCTTTAACACAAGTGTCACAGTGATGATTTAACTTGATAAACTGATGATTTTTACATGCAAAATGAAAATAATTTATTAATAAAAACTTACTTTATGTGACAATGGTATCTACTATTTGGTGTAGTTGCATTCTTGCTATTTGCATAAAATTGTTACATTGCATACTGTAAGTACAGTATTAATGGATGGGAGAATTGTGACTGTACTTTTGTTTCAACTCTGTGACAATTTACCTTTTGAGATAATGCAAGAAAAACTTCAACAGTAAGGCCACATGAAAATTCAATATACTGATTATTACAAATTGATGGCAATGGGCACTTCATGTTTAATAGCATTGTATAGCCAGTAGCCCTACAGGAATATCGCAGTTTCATTGCATTTTCAACAGTCAAATGACCGATTATATTGACCTAGGCTGCTATATATTAAAATTACAGTGCAAGTGATGAAAAGGATAATACTGTAAATTTCCAGTGATAAGCAACTTACAGCATATGCAGTTCTACATTAAGGGGGTTTCAGTTGGGCTTATGTATTCTAAAGAATTATATTACCTAGCATACATAACGAACAAGGTAGCTTGTTACCTTGTACATATTTGAAGCCTATATCAAGAAGACTGATGGGCATGAAACAAAGGTCCAAGAGGCATATAACTGGGAATTTGCAGTATTTTGCAAGAAATTGATCATAGCCTTCCAGAGCCTGTTTTTTTAGTCACACAAAATTCCAGAAAGATTTGCTTAGGGTAATGTGTTAGTTTCTTTTGCCTTTTTTAATTCTCGTTTGACACTGCAGTTCAACCTCAATTGCTGAAAGATTTGGTATTTTCTATATTAGTAGAATTATTATCTTCACTTATATGTTGCCCTCATTAACTGGAATTGAGTCATACAGTTGAGAATCGACACTGTCACCACCCATCCTTATTCTGACTACACATACTTTGAAGATTGTCTGAAAAAAGTGAACTAGGTATAGGTTAGGAGATAAAATATAGAATGTCATTTAGATTCGAGGTTCATATGAATGAATTTTTGGAACAGCAATGTTTACTTGCCAGCTATTTCGCGATCGGCGCTGTTCTCTTTAGCTGGATTCTTTCTTCAAACTGGCTTCCGATGAGAAAAGAGAGTAGGGATAGCATTGGGTTTTTAATTTACTGGCCACTTTTGGTTCAAATTGACTCGTTTCGAAGTGAACCCTTTATATTAGAGTTTAGAGAATACAAAGTCACAAATTAACAAGGGAACAATGCGTTTATAAATTGATAGGATAAAATCAAATATATATTTTAATACTCATCTATTTATAAAATCTATAGCTACTAACACTGGTTTTTATACTCGTTAATAAATAGATTATGTGCACAAATCTATATATGAATATTTAATATTTTGCTAATGAACAAAATCGAAACAAAGAAATGTTTGTTGCCTCGCAAAGTCGAGAAGCCTTTGGGTTAAAATTTTCCCTCTTGATTGCGCATGGCCATTTCTTCCTTCTTTCGACGTCCCTGTTTACCAGAAGGTATTCTGTACATCTTGTACCCATCTTCACTTCGATTACTACAGCCAAACTAACGCACTGCAAAACACCATCTCAAATCCTAATATATATCCAGTGTTTTCTAGGATCCATAATGGCGGAAATCGCCCATGTGACCGGAATTGCCCAATCAGCTTTTAGAAATCCGTAAACAATAGATGTCCCAACTCTTTCGTATGGAGGGCTCTGGTTCTTCCCTATTAGGGAGAATTTCATACACTGTCGTACCTTTTCCTTGTCCACCTCTCGACGATGTGTGGGTCATCCACAACAATCGCCCTAAGGCCAGCCTAGACATTAGGCCCACTATTCTCCGCGAGGGCTTGCATTCGCAAACGTCTGGCACCATAGACAATCCAGAAGACAGGGACTAGAAACGCCACTGATTTCGCGCGTTATAATCCGTGATACGGTCTGTGCATAAATTTTGCGGGCTCGTTTTAATACCAAAATAATAAAATATGGCGGATGCGGTCAACTGGGATGAGATATTGGAGAGAGATTTTGTAGAAGACAGTGAGAGCGAGGGCGAAGATTCAAGTAGCGAAGACGGAGAAAGAACTGAAAACGAAGGTAATTAATTATTCCCTTGTGGTAAACGTTTTCATATGCTCATTTTTTGTCTTGAATTAAAAATCTAATAAATTATGTTTCGATGTATCCTTTTTATTTCTCAATTTCAGATGGAAAACACAAACGTACATTCAAGTAAAAAGAGAGCAAAGCCTCTGGGTAAAACTTCAAAATTATGGTTTAATTCTTGCTACAAATTTGTCGTAGGCAGTAATTTAAGAGATAATACCTCTTCACGTCATATTAACTGACTTGTGTAACAGATCTTTATACAGTCCAGAAGACAAATGTTGTCTTCTGGATTGTCTGTGAACATATAAACTACAGTAAGATTATGTTTAAAAAGAAAGTGAGTCTGTTTCATTTGTATAAATGCAGAGTACAGTCACAGTATATGTATAAATGATTTTGTATTAACTACAGATATATGGAATAAACTATGAATTGTAGTATGTGGTGTTAATATTTTTGTACGATTTTAGTACTGTTAAGACTGTTAAATATCTTGTAGTATATTAAGTTGTTCAAACATGCACCAGATCAAACAATACATAAAACTTATGGAATAATGAGTTTGGGGAAATACAGTAATATCCACAAAATTCAGATGGAATTAATTCAGTGTACAATGGTATAAGTTTTTTGTAAAGAATTCTGTAATGAATTTTCAACCCTTCCAAGCTTTTGTTTTTTTGTTGTTGTTTTTTAATACAGAGATTCCTCATACCAGTGATACAAAATACTTGTTCACCAACTTATATAATTATGGTGAACCGGTTATTGGTGGAAAACACTTATTTAAATAATATCTGATCCCTTTAAACAAAATTAAAGGATCCTAACATGGTCCTAAAATTAATTTCTCATGCTGAATGTATGCTACAAAATATAGAAGACTATGTGATGTGAAAATGCTTCACATCATATTAGCTAAACTTGCAGCAACAGCAGGGGATTTAAAGTAGTTACCTACCAATCAGCATGAAACATGTGGCAAGCTTTTCATGTCCTCTGTTCAGATCCTGATTTTGTCAGAAAATTTGAGGTTTACCTTTAATCCAGCACTATTTCAGCAACCTAGTACCAAGCTTTTCATTCAATCTGTGATTCACAAATTGTTTTCAAACACAAACTGTTTTGAACCACTCGAGAAATGGTGCCAACAATGCTGAGCTCGGGCCCAGGAAACCCTGACTAGTAGTTCCAGATATTGCATCAGCCTTCTAAGCATGCATGTATCACGTGCCTCTGTTCAACAGTGGCCTGATTCTTTAATCGCTGGAGTGTGATACTTCACGTGTGCCATGCGTGACCAGAATAGCCACAATGAACCGGGGGGTTGGAGCCACATAAACAACACACGGCTAGTTTTAATATTATTTAATGCATTATTATTAATGGATAACAGCACTGTGTAGTTTGCAAGATATAAGGATGCATAGATAAAGTCAGTAAATAGATGTACACAGTACTAAATTTGGAGGGTCGCAATCCCCAGTGGGTTATCTCGGGCTGGCAATCATTACACCACCAAGCTAGCAAGTTGCCAAGGCTTGGCAGACCAGTCTGGTGCTGGCACAAATTATTTAAATTGAGAATGTTGCAGTTCTCATTTGGATTCCATTCTCTTCAACTTGAACCTTTTTTTGACTGAATAGCCTTTTCTATATGGCATCTAAACAGTTTGTTGAGATATTATACCGTTAGACCTTCTTACATTCTACAAGTATAAACTCAGATATCATACACACAATCAATGGAAATTTCTGGTTAATAGAAAACTAAACAGATAATAAAGAAGCGACAGTTCCGTTGATAATTCTTTTCTTATTCTAAATATAAAAATACAAAGTCCTGAAATTCTTTCAAATTTTAGTTACAGGGTTCCTATTGAGAGCATCTTTCGACAACAAAAATGGCGACTTTGTTGTAGTCGTGAACACTGCGCGCACAATCAATGGGAGTTTCTGGTTAATAGAAAACTAAACAGATAATAAAGAAGCGACAGTTTCGTTGATAATTATTTTTCTTATTTTAAATATTTAATTCCAAGGTCTTAAAACTCTTTCAAATTTTAGTTACAGGGTTCCTTTTGAGAGCATACTTCGACAACAACAATGGCGACTTTTTTGTAGTCGTGAACACTACACGCACAATCAATGGGAGTTTCTGGTTAATAGAAAACTAAACAGATAATAAAGAAGAGACAGTTTTCGTTGATAATTATTTTCTTATTCTAAATATTTAATTCCAAGGTCCTAAAACTCTTTCAAATTTTAGTTACAGGGTTCCTTTTGAGAGCATACTTCGACAACAACAATGGCGACTTTTTTGTACTCGTGGTACGTAGTGACGAAAGTAAAAGCATTTTTTACACTAGATTGACAATTTGAAACTGCTTTAATTTCGTAAATATCCCATCAGAGATTCAAAATATCCAAAGGAGAGGGCTACTGAGAGTCTGAGTTTAAAGTTACAGGGTTCCAAAGAGCTCTATCTAAACTAGCGTGATTGTTACGTGCGCCATTTTGACACAAAGAGCAAAACAAGACGAGAATTATAATCGCTATTTACTGTAAGAAATAAACATTAAAAAACGTACATACCTTGAAAATATATCATCTGTTGACAGGTAAAACTTCAAAAATCTCTATAGCACGTATCTTCTTCGAATAAATTTGCATAAACCGCGTATGTTTACTATCGTTTTTGTTCTGGTTTAAAGCCGGTTGCCTTGACAACCGATAATTCTTACGTGCGAAAATCATATCACGGATGTCACGAAAGGAGTCGCGCGAAATCAGTGGCGTTTCTAGTCCCTGTCTTCTGGATTGTCTATGCTGGCACCTAGCAAGAAGTATTTGTCTTTGGGTTCCAGACCGCTATAGGCACGCGAGCCCCCTCGTCGAGATATATATAAATATATATGTGATATATAATGATATATATATATATATATATATAGAAGGCCTAGTGTCTAGGCTGCCCTAAGGCCTTGTCTAGGGCAGAGTTCTGATCTTTGAAAACGTTTGTCGCTTTTTTTTCCTTGTCCACGTCTCGACGATGTGTGAGTCATCCACAACAATTGTCTGCTAAGGCCTTGTCTAGGGGAGAGTTCCGATATTTGATAATGTTTTGTCGCTTTTTTACTGCTTACCCGGACTATATGAACAGGGACTAAAGCCTACAATCCTGGCCAAAATTATTTGGACAGTTACTCTAAAATTAATGCTCACATCAAATTTCTTGGTCAAAAATAAAAAATCATCCAACGATTGTGTTCATTATGAGTTAATCGCCAATATGATGGACATGTTTTTGCCTATTACACGAACTAAAGTCAGGCAGTCCGACAAGCCATGGATGACTTCGGCACTCAAAATTTCCATTCGCAAACGTCAAAAAACGCTCCATAAATACGTCAAGTCCTCGATAATGTTTAAATACTGGCGAAATAAAGTTGTCACTGACGTTAAAACAGCCCGAAAGAAATATTATACTTCATCAGTCAATAAATTGAAAGAGGGTAATTCATCCAGGTGGTGGAAGGAGGTGAAATCCATTGGCGGTATATCATCCCGCGATTCGTGGCACCATCAACTGTTGTCTTGTGATAACCCCACTTGCCAACATCTCGTAGAATCGATAAACAATTTTTTTATTGGTTTGACATCCCACTTCCGTCCATTGGAGCCTAGTAATACCGTGCAGCAACTAGTCGTACCGTCATCTTTTCTAGTTAATATTGGTCAGGTTTACCAAGCTCTTCGAAAGACTAAAACCAACAAATCCCCCGGCTCCGACACGATCCCAAATAAAATTCTTAAAATGTTTGCTTTTGAACTTGCCCCAGTAGTAGCCGATATTTACATTTCATCTCTTCTGCAAGGAGTTTTCCCGTACCAATTAAAACTGTCAATCGTCCGTCCCATCCCAAAGATGCTCCCTCCCTCGTCCATCGAGGAACGACTTGAGACCGATTTCATTAACCTCACAAATTTCAAAAGTTATGGAAGGATTTACAATTGACTCGCTATTACCTCAAGTAATAAACAAGCTTGATATCAAACAATTTGCACTTCCAAACAAGTCAACTACTCATGCCTTGGTTTATCTTGTTCACCAAATCCTCTCTGCCTTAGATAAAGGCCACAGCTCCGTCCGACTGTTTTTTTTCTGATTTTAGGAAGGGGAATTGATCTCGTGGGCCATAATGTAATCATCACCGAATTTGAAAGCCTCGAACGTCCACCCGGTGCTTGTCCAATACATTACGGCCTTTTTAACTAACCGTGAACAATGTGTTTAGATCGATGGGTATCAGTCTTCGGGGCAGAGACTTAAAGGTGGTCTACCCCAAGGAACAAGACTAGACCCACTTTTGTTTGCCGTACTGTTTAACCCTTTATTAAAAGATTGGAGTGGCCGCCTTAAATTTGTGGATGACACGACAGCATTGGAAATTATACCAAGGTGCTCTCCTAGCCTACTGCCCATAGTTGTCGATGAAATCTCTAATTTTTCTTCTGCCCGTGGTATGGAGCTCAATCCGCGGAAATGCAAAGAGATGTTTATAAACTTTCTTCAATATAGAGTACCGCGTATACATTGCAAGAGCAAAGTGTTGAAAAAGTACATCATTTTAAACTCTTGGGAGTCTATTTGTCCAACGACCTTTCCTGGAATGTACACGTAGATTTTATCCTGAAGAAGGCTAATTCGTGTCTTTATGCCCTCCGGCAATTGACGAAAGCAGGACTAAAGCCTGGTGATCTGCTAACCATTTACTGCTCAGTTATACGCTCCAGGCTGAGTATGCATCCTCTGTTTGGGCCGCCTACCTGATTATTTGTCCGTCCATTTTGAGTCGATTCAAAAGAGAGCCCTCAAGATCATCTATCCTGGTACAGTATGTCTTACTGTGACGCATTGCAGGTTTCAAAGCTCAAATCTTTGGAAACTCGTAGGGAGGAGTCGTGCCGGAGGTTGGCTAGTTCAACCCGGACTAGAGGATCTAAAAGTAACCCACTTTATAATATAATTAGGCCATCTCCCTCCTTAAATAGGCATGATTATTATCTCATGTAAATAATAATAACACGCAACGAACGCTTCAGTAGGTTTATTACAATTAAATATTCGTAAAATCGCCTTTTAATTAATAGTATATCCTAGACAATTAATTATTTTTATGGAAATATTTATATTCATTGTACGAAACAATTGTGTAATTCAGTATTTTTACTGCAAAACCTTTTGATTAAACGTATTATTATTATTATTATATTATTATTATTATTATTATTATTATTATTATTATTATTATTATTATTATTATTATTATTATTATTATTATTATTATTATTATTATTATTATTATTATTATTATTAAGCGTGTGTTTTATGGGGAAACAATATAACTTGATTCCCAAGTTGTAAACGACTGCTAATAGCAACAAACAAAAAATATACGACGGTAAACATATGTATGCCTTTACATAAAAGTAATGTGTGACCTATTGACTCTTAATTATACAAGCAATTTTGTTTTTCGATGTTTCCGTGGGGGTTCGTAACATGCGCGTTTATTAAGGCTGCGTTTCCACTTTATCTAACACTTCAAGTAGGGGAACAATCTGAAAAGCACTAACTTTGTATACTTCTTTCTTTCGTGCGTTAATCGATAGAGAAAGAGGTGAACTTTGCTTGTTTACCGTCGCCTCTAGAAGCTGCTGACGTAGGCATATATAATGAGTTTATGGTGCTCTCCAGTTTGTGTTTAGTGAGAAGGCTTTCGGCACGCGCGTGGCTATGAAATGCAAAGTAGTGCAAACACATCAATTAAAACAAACACACCATTTTAAAAGCGAAAGTACGTGTTTCGAAATGGCATTTTGAGACAATCCTGGCCAAAATTATTTACGATTTATGATTGTATGCAAGTATCCGCATGAATTTTGGCCAGGATTGTAGTTCTTATATATCGCCAACGGTCGGCGACAACGAATGAGGGCTTTGCGACATCGGCGACATATGAGAACGAGCTTTAAATGTCGTCGGCGACCCTCGCCGACTATCACCGCTCTGCAAAACATATCAGAACATACATCGGCGATTATCGGCTATGATTTACTTCAACCAAGTCCAATAAGAAATTACCAATCGTGTGTAAAGTTTCGGCGGAGTTACAGGAAACGTTAAGGCATCATCGCCGACAAATGAGAACTATCTATCGTGAACCGATCGGTGATGATCTGCGACGATCGGCGACATGTGAGAATATAGGTTTTAGAGATGAAAACTTGAATATCACGAAAGAGCAATATTTTTTTAACAATTCTTGTTCAAATCTTTAAATTACTTAATATTTTTAAAGGCGGCGTTACTGCATTAGTTTGATCTGCTTGTGGTGACACTGGCCGTTCATAGTTTGCATACGGCAAGAGCTTTTGTGAAGCCAAAGAGTTTGTATATGAACGCGTTTCTCGAGCTGCGAAGATGCACATTGCGGTCGAAGGAGCAATAAACCATATTGAACCGAAAACCTAGTTCTTGACGAATGTACTGATGGCAATTTGGGCGAGATGAAGCGGTTTTTGTAGATTTTACGGAGCTTCAAGTGAGGGCTAAAAGTGAGGGCCGTTTGATATATTCTATATGAAAGTCGCCAGCCTTTCCTTCTTTTCAGTTTAAAGCGATTAATTGACCGTAAGTGCAACTCGCCGAAATATAGTTCAAACTCGACTCGGAAAGACATAAACATCAACAAACACAAAGCAGAAACTTGTTTCTTGAAATAAATGTTCAGTCTTACCTTGGTAAGACTGAACATTTATTTCAAATTTCTATGGATCTTGGTGTATATTTCATGCATTTTATAGCGATATTCGATTTGAATTTGTGCCAACAAAAGGAATACAAGACTGCTCGCGTGCAAGAGGGTGTACAACGTACACTGTGCGTTTGGGCCCACTGTGGTTCGGCCGCGAGAAAAAAGACTCGACCACATGTACATGTCTGCCATGTTTTGCCTCACCTTTTCGTCCAGTGATTGACCAATCTCGTACCCAGAGCCTTCGCCAGCACGCAAACGAAGGATCTGGGATAATCCATATTGGGAAGTGTTTTGATTGGCTAACTAACGACTGACCCAAATCAACTCTAAATGCTGTTTATTGTCGTAAAACAATCGCAATTCGTATAAATCGTAACTAACAAAACTCCGACAATAAACGTATACCAAGCAAAAACTATATGAGAAGCTCAGAAGCTGTATCATTCTTATCTATTCACAAAATAGTATATACAAGTCTGATGTCACTGCGTGTCGGCAAGCCAATTAAAATTACAAGCTATTTAACAAATAAAACATAAAGCTCCGTGCATATGTGCTCTTATAAAGGCACGTTTGACGTCATTTGAACACGAAAGAAGTTGAGTAGAGTAACGAGGCGATAGCCGAGTGCCTTTACACTTCTTTCGTATTTCAAATGACGTCAAACGTACCTTTATAAGAGTACATATGCACAGGAGCGATAAGTTTTATTTGTTTTATAAAATAAGTAGAGAAGAAAACAAACTAAAAGTAAGGTAGTTTTGGAATTTGGCGGTTTTTTCCGGTCAGCTGACGCCATTCTATGCCATTTTACGTCATTCATGATCTCTGTTCTCTTATAAATGCACGGAGCCCAGCCAGTCAGAGCGTGCGTAGAGGCACCTTATTTTATAATAATTTATTAAAGCATATAAACTGATTTTTAATTTGTGGACCTTCTCTGTTTAGTTTCTGTAATGACTTATCCATTGCAACCCAAAGAAACATCGGTTCCTCCATTTGCGAAGATCTCGATCACAGAGTAATCTCGATATCACGTCTATTTCTGGCGGCGCATGCTCTTTACAACCGGCAACCGGTTTTTTCGGTTTCCAGCAATTATCCCACAGCCTTCGTTTGCGTGCCGGCGTAGGCTCTGGGTACGAGATTGGTGATTGACTGGAGTCAGCCTTCCCGGAACACTGCTGCCAAACGTTTTGCGCATGCGTGACGTCCTCAAAAATAGAGCGGGCATATATTGTAACATATTCTGAAATTACCCCTTCGTAATTTTCTTTACCCTTTTTTAAATACGCAGATGAATAGTCGAGTCTTACTAAGTCTTCACTGTCTGGTTGTTGTCGCCACGGCTAGTTCCCACTTCTCTTGCAATGTTTACTCTCACGGATTCACGCATGCGCGAACGTTTGGCAGCGGTGTTTCCTTCCAGGTATATATAGAGTTCACTGCAGCAACCTGGTTTCCAGGCCTCTCTTTTTTAACGTTGAGCCGGCATATCGAAATTGTGAGGGGCCTAGAGTAAAAATGTTTAGCTTGGCCCCAAATTACCCAGGCGCCAGCCCGCCGTGTCAAGGAAAACCAAGGCAGATCCCCTCGAGCTCCCCTCGGTTTGCACAATTCTTTATAACATGATATGGCAAGGTTGGTCTACTGCCGAAACGTAAAATTAGCATATTTTGATTTGTATTACACTACTTTTATAATAAAGCAATACTCTCGTATGTAACAACCTTTTAACGTAATATAAGAAACTTACTCGTTTGCTGCTCTTAAGAAGACGTTTGTTTAAAACCGCAGTTCCCTCGTCTATTCTTTTCTAATTTTGAGAAGAATTTGAACTCCAGCAAGTCAGCAGGATCATGATGGATAAAGATGCATCATTTTTCCGCTACATCTGTGACGTCAAATAAGTAATCAAGAGAAAAGAGGACTAGGAACTAGTCTACGATGCCAGGGCCTTTTACCGCCTTCCCAATTGTAAAAAGGCCCTGGAAACGAGGTTGTTAAAACGGTTAATCTTAAGGAAGTGTTTGATTTTTTTTGAACAACAACGAAATTTGGACAATGTTACTCTTTATCTAATTTGACTATATGTGTGATTTCTTTCTTTTTTATATGATTTATATTATCATATTTAGGCCTAGATGAAAATTACTTCAATGTAATTCTAGTTACCTTGTTTTAAATAGAGTGATTTATTATTGAAGGTTTCCAGGTGACTAGGTAATTATCATGAGTAATACTATGATTTACTGGGTAATTTTATCTCCAATTTCCCTCAAACAGGGGAAATTTCTAGTTTTTCCCTTCCAACAGGGCAAATTTCTAATTTTTCCTTGCAACAAAGCAAATTTCTAATCTTTCTCTCATTAGCATGCATGACCAAACATCCAAATAGTACTCTTTTACACAACAAATAAATGTAATACCAAAATAATAATACCATGATATGTTGGGAAATTAGTGACTAAATGTCCCCTCAAGCCTCGAGAGCATTTGTGAAAGTCCCGAGGGTCACGAATCCTCCCTCGACTTTTTGGGGACATTTAATCACTAATTTCCCTCATCTCATGGTATTATTTATAAGCCTCGGCTTTTTGGGGACATTTAATCACTAATTTCCCTCATCTCATGGTATTATTTATTTATGAGGGAAATTAGCAATTAAATTTCCCCTTTGTCTCGGGAAGATTTGTAAAAGTCACAAACCTTCCCTTGGCTGCGGGAAATTTAAACGCTAATTTCCCTCAAGTCATGGTATACTTATAATAATTACATAGTCACCTCGAAATCCTTTGTTTCAAGAGGAACGATTAATGCCGTATTCCCTCATTAGGGACTTTAAGATGCTACGACGACGATGGCGATTAAGAAGCAACATAAATTTACAATATAAAGAACTGAAGACGTAAAAATGCCAAAAGTTGGGGACACTTTTCCTAACTCAAAGGTAATATGAGCACGTAGTCCAGTTATATATATATATATATATATACATATAGGTAAGTGCTAATAACCCTCAATGCCATGCATTTAGTAATAGATAAATCCCGAGAACGAGGGATGTATGCTATATAAAGAGGGCTTTATATCGCATACACCCCGACGTTCGAGGGATTTATCTAACTCTAATTTATTATCGAGTCGGTTTTCTTTGTTGTTCCGAGGTCTTTATATCACATAAAGACCTTGAATAATAATTAGATACGAAATGAAGAAAAAAACAAGGAAAATCTTTGTCCAAGGTGGGAAAAAAAGACTAAACTTTGTTTGAAAACCGCCTCGATAATAAATTAAGTCAGATAAATCCCGAGAACGAGGGATGTATGCGATATAAAGCCCTCGGATGCTGCGCGTCCTCGGGTCTTTATATAGCATACATCCCTCGTTCTCGGGATTTATCTATTACTTGACCCAATGCTATTTTTTTTTGTAATATCATGTTTGCGGGAATTCCGTTTGTTGTCACCTCCGTTGACGTCAAACCGGGTATGATTAGTTCTAATCAGACCTGAAGTAGGATTAGTAAAAATGAATGTGAGAACAAAAGAATTCCCGCAAACATGATATTACTGCTAAATACCTGTCCGTGTAGCATCATGCTTTAAACCTTACAAATTGTTAGTCTTGGTAGTTAGTCCAATGTGGTTTTCAATAGGACTTTAAATTACGAAATGGTAAGTTGACATCAGTTTGATTCCTGACATATACGATTGCATTAAATACGATGTCTTTCACAATAGGTAAGTATACCGCTGCCATAACGAAAATGTCCGAACTCTATTTCAAACACAACGTCCAGAAGTGAAATCATCAATTTTTGTCCTCCAATTAAATGTAGTTCAAGACGTGTAAGCATTAACGTACCGTATATCTTCACAGGATCATCTTACCGATATATTAGATGTCCTACGTTATCGAAAGCCAAGGAAATACTTGAACATTCTGAATTTCACCAACCAAAAACATTTATTATTCACACTGGCACAAATGACTTAGAAAAATCATCAAATTCAACATTATCTTCGCTAAAATCTGATTTACTCAATGTAATAACAGTAAAATTTCTAGGAAGTCGTGTTGTAGTTTCATCTCTTCTTCCAAGAGATGACAACCTACACGCAAGGGTCCTAGAAGTCAACAACTAACGCAAGCAGAAATGCCTATCAATCGCCAATGTTCACTTAATCGAACACACCAATCTGTTTCAAGCTAGTGCAATCTTGTATGACAAGAAACACTTGAATGAGAAAGGAGTCCGACTCTTTGCCAAGAATCTAAAGAGGGCATTATTTTACAACACCTCCAGAAGAACATCTAAGACATCGACGAATGTTCCATACCACCCAAACCATCTTCATACACCAAGTAGAATGGTCTCTCCCAGTATTAATAACCACACATATACTCCCAAACCACCAATTAATCCACATCCATACAGACCCCATACTCCTCCGAGCGTGCCACCATCTCATCATCCCTTAAGATACCCTTTTCCTGGTATTATTTCCCACCAACATTCTCCTTATCCATTTTATGCCTACTCACCTAAGAGCAATGCACCAACCTCTACAAAGATACATGTACCTCACAAGTGTAGTTGACTACATAATCTGTGACCAAGAATTATTTCAAACCATTACTAATTTTATTGTTAAAGCCGCAACTTACTTATCTGATCATAGCCAAATAGTCACATGGGTAAAGAATAATTATTTGCACAACCCCAGTACATATAATGAAAGTGACAGGATACCGAATTTCTCAGAAGAACTACCTCTACAATTCATTTGGGAAGATAGTGCAGCTGAACCTTTCTTAGAAAATTTAAAATCTCCTCACACCCAAAACAGCCTTACAACATTCATTAATTCTGAATTCCCTCAATCAAAGGATGGAGTTAATGAATGTGCCTCGCAATTTCAAAACATTCTTGATAATGTAAAAAAGTCATTCAAAATTATAAAAATGAAACACCGACAGACGATCACAAATGTTATGAATAAAAAATGGTTTGATAGAGAATGTAGACTAAAAATATACAGTGTTAGGAAATTGGCAAACCAAAAACACAGGGATCCCCTAAACAATGAGTTGAAAATGCCTATCACACCGTACTAAAAGATTAAATCAACCCAACTTGTTTTGGAAAAAGCTTAAAAACATGAGTGATAAATCTAACTGATATTCCAACTGAATCAACCCCAATATCTGATCAAAACTGGTATTCCCATTTTGAATCATTACATTGCAAACACAATCTTGGCAATGAACAACAACATCTGGTTAATGTCCTTAAAGATGCAGAATTTACCAAAGATCAACACAATAATTTAGATGAACTGATTACGAATGATTGTATTCTAAAGGCAGCAATAAAACTAAAAAATAAGAAATCTGCATACATGGATAAATAAAAAATGAAATAATTAAATATAGTGTTAATATTCTCCTTAAAGGATATCATAAACTTTTCAACCTTATTCTACAAAGTGGAAATTTTCCTGACCTCTGGTGTGAGGGTCTAATCACACCAATTTTTAAATCAGCAGACAAATGTGATCCCAATAATTACAGTAGAATTTGTGTGACTAGTTGCCTTGGAAAATTATTCTGCTTGATTCTTAACGAAAAAATTCTCACTAGATGACAATCTCATCCACCCCTCACAAATTGGTTTCCTGTCTGGACATAGAACGGCTGATCACATATTTACCATGAAAACCTTGATTGACAAGCATGTTAACCAAAACAAAAATGATAAAGTCTATGCATGCTTTGTTCATGTAAAAAAAGCATTTGACTCGGTTTGGCATGATGGACTTTATTTGAAATTACTTAAAGCCAAAATAGGTGGAAATTTCAATAGCTTGATAAAAAGTCTTTACTCTAATTCAAAATGTGCAGTGAGAAAATGCAAAACTAGAACTCCTTTTTTCACATATTCCAAGGGAGTCAGACAAGGTTGTATTCTTAGTCCACTGTTGTTCAACATTTACATCAATGAAGTGGCCACACTCTTTGACAATACATCCTCTGTTCCTTTCATACTTCCAAATGGAACAAAACTAAACTGTCTAATGTATGCAGATGATCTTGTTATATTATCTCGTTCTAAGTTTGGCCTTCAAAAATGCTTAGACCAAATTCATAATTGGTGCAGCAAATGGATGATAAAAATTAACTTAAAAAAGACAAAAATTATGATTTTCCAGAAAGGTACTAGAAAATCATCACCTCCAACTTTTATGTTGAGCAATGACATTGTCAACATTACACAAGAATATTGCTACCTTGGAATCAAATTAACACCAAATGGCAAGTTCACAATAGCCCTCCAACAGCTTGCTGAAAAAGCATTGCCTGCCTTATTGTGAAGTTAGTTAGTTTCAACCTCGTACCCAGGGTCTTCTCTGCTTTCAAAATGGCGAGAGGAGAAGACCCTGGCAAAGGCTGGTCACGTGATTCCCAAATACTCCATGATTCTTGGAGTATTTGGTCAGGTGGATAATTTGAGCTTCGCCCGTCCTGGGGGGAGCGGTTGATTCGGTTCTTAAATGTCTTCTTATAAACGTCAAGGTTGTTGCAAGTCTGGTAACGTTAAATTCGAGCGGTAAATTAGCTATATTTCAACATTTACGACATTTTCTGGATAATTCATATTTGTTGCCGTCAATCGCCAGAAATGAAGCTGAAGGCGACGAACGATCATAAACTGATAAACAGAAACCCGTTCTGCGGTTACAGGTACTGATACATACACTAAAAATATTCGATTGCTGTTGATTGTTGGAAGTATATTTACCGTCCAGTATAGCACATTTATGTTTCTTGTCCACACATTTATACTCGCATATTCGAATCTGCTGTCCTCGTTGACTTTGAGGTTGTACGTTAATACAAATATTCGATCAACAACAATACTACGATCGACGAAAATTATAGATCAGCACTGAAGACTTTGACTTTGTATATTTCTAAACTTTCTAAATTAGATTCGGAAAGCCCAGAAACCGAAATATTAATGAACACTTCTTGCTAGCATAATAAAGCAAATATGTTGTAGTGTAGACGCTTCTTACTAAAGATGGTCATTAACTGATTTGATAAACTTGTTAAGAGAATGTCTTGTTATTTGTACGATTTGGTTATTCTTGAGTGCCTAAATAGTTCGCTGAATAGTTTTACAAACGCAAGCCAACTATACTCTGTTTATCAGCGACTGTACTGCGCCCCCCGGTACAGTGTGAGTCACTCATCAAAATATTCCAAAATTATTGGTATCACGTGACCAGCCTTCGCCAGGTTCTTCTCTCCGCCCCGCCATTTTGAGAAGGCCCTGGGTACGAGGTTAAGTTAGTTTAACTTAGAACCTTGTTGACTTCCGGTCGGTTAATCGTTCCCAGTGCCCTCAGCCGACGTTGCTACGCAACGAGAACTACGTTGTCAGAACGTTTTGCACATTTGCCTTTTTTTTTTGGCGAACAGTTATAGTAGGAGCAAACGAACAATCTATTTACCTTTTTTTTTTTTTGTACAGTTAAGCTCCTAGAGAGTATAGACGTTAGTTATCTGTCGCCTTTATTGTTTCCTATTTTATTTTTTTTGTATTTTAAGTCAAACCAAACGGTGGTTATTACAATTTGTTAATGTAATTATTTGATATAGTTTCACCGCATTACCTGAGGTTCATTAAATCACGTTTAAAACACTTCAGTCCCGTGTGGTTGACACTTGCGAACTCCGGCTCTACGTTTCCCCGAGACAACGGAGCTGGGAACGCGACAGTGAAAGTCTGTACTGCTTCGAGGAGCCATTGGAGAAAGAAAGGTACGATATTTTAATTGTTTGTTCAGCAATATGTCAAGCCTTTATTTAATTTGATGTTGTAATGAATTCGGAGAGCGATAAATCGACAATTGGAGATCCTAAGGAGTCTAGCTGTGCCAGTCTAGTGGTATCTACTAATGCTAAAACTATGGAGACGTCTATAAACCCGCCGGGTCATGGACAGAAGGAAGAAACTCAGCCAGTTTCTTCAAACAAAGAAACACTAGACGATGAGAAGCGACAGCGAACCTTGTCCCAAAAGGCAATCCAGAATGCTATCCAGACCAAAGATGTTGAGCTCAACACAGAAGATTGAAAAAGCGCTAAAAATTGCTTCGGACACCGTATGCACTGCACTAAAGAGGAGAGCCTCTGCTAAAGAAATTCGAACTGTCTTAATTCCATTGCAAGAAGCTTACATGAAGTACAGAGAAACATTGAACGAAGCGGAGAATCTTTACAAACAAGATAAATGGGGCGAGTTCACCAAACAAGCGCAGCTAACCGCCGAATCTAGTCATGTGACATTGCATTATGCCCATACTGCTATTAAGAATGCAGCAGAGAGGCAACATGATATAATTCAAGAAACAAAATCACTAAGTTCTAGACATACACGTCACAGCTCATCATCGCACACCTCCACATCTTCTAGTAGAGCGAGGAGAAGGGCCTTGGTTGAGGCCGCAGCAGCAAAACAACAAGCCGAGTTTGACCGAATAATAGCAGAAAAGGAGAATGAAAGAAGGCAATTTGAAGCCGAGGAAAAATTCCGTCTCGAACGCATACACGGACAACACGAACGTAATATGGCCATCTTAGCAGCAGAAAGAGCGACAGCGGTTGCAGATGTCAAACTACGAGCCATAGACCAGTCAATTATTGAAGAAGATAATCTTTTTGCGCTAAGAGAGGAGGATGAACCAGAAGATGCCAGGTCGCGCACCCAACCTTTGATTAACACTCAGGGCCAGTTTAAACAGCATCCCACCACGACGCGGAATGGAGTCGGTGAGAATACAACGTCACCAATTTACATGGCAAACAGGAAAAACACCACTGTTCCACCAGCGGGTCATGACATAATCCACACAGAAACTCAAGATAATATTGGTATTGGAGCCTCCAAGCCATTGATCCCAAAAGGATTTGCCGGAAACCAACCTATCTACAAACCACCAACACCGATACCAGCAGTAGTCGCCACGAACCGATGCATGGAAGGAATCGCAGAGACAAACCAACAATTAGTAGCAAGTCTGGCAAGGCAGAATCTTCCTAAGTGCTATCCTGATGTATTCGATGGGGATGCCACCTTGTTCCACCCTTGGAAGAATACTTTCAAGGCAATGATCCAAGACACAAATTTAAACCCTTCGCAAGAGATTGCCTACCTACGTACCTACACAAAGGAAAAAGTTCAAGAATTAGTCGACAACTTCAGAAAAAGACAACAAGATGATTCTACACTCACCTACACTCACTCTGGACCGAACTGGAAAGAAGGTTTGGTAACACCGCTGTTATAACTAATGCCCTGCTTGAAAAGTTACGAGAGTCAGCAAAGTTCAGTGGAAGGGACAAGGTAAAACTTCAAAAGTTTGCGGATGTTTGTATTGACGTAGATAACCAAATGACGCGCCTCTCAGGACTTGCTTGTCTCAATTATGCGAATGCCATTCGTCCCATGGTGGATAACCTGCCGAATATTCTCAGGTTCAAGTGGGAGAAAGAAGTTGTTAACTACGTAGAAGAAAACAACGATGCTTATCCTGCATTCCACGTTTGCAACAATGATCCAAAAACAAGCAAGATTAAGAAATCATCCGAACGTCTTGGCTGGTGAATCATCCAACGAGAACACGCCAAAGAAAAATGAAAGGAAATGGAACCCTGAAACCACTAACAAATTCGAAGTAGAGCGCAAAAGAGTATTGAAGTCGGAAACTAGAAGTCTGGATAATGAAGATAAAGAGATAAATGATCACAAGAAGGAAAAATACTGTGTATTCTACGAGCGGAAGGGACACGAACTGAATGAATGAGCTTAGAAGAAAGAACAGGGTGGATAAAGAAAGCAGGTCTTTGTTTTCGCTGCCTCGTGGCAAAGCATCGAGCGAATCAGTGCAGAGCGAGCGTGAAATGTAGCAAATGCAACAGCAGTCGACACCCAACAATACTGCACAAAGAAAAGGAGGTAAAAGAAGAAGATCACTCTGATCAGAGCGAGGAGCTGCGACCGCGTTGTACCTCAGTTTGCCAAGGGAAGACCGGAGGACTGTCTTGCAGCAAAATAGTGCTTGTGGATGTCTTTGCCGAAAACAAACCGAACACGATCCGTCGTGTGTATGCCATAATGGACGACCAGAGCAACGCTTCAATGATAACTCCAAGCCTCGCAGAACAACTGAAAGTAGACGGCCCCACAGAAAAGTACCTGCTCTCCACTTGCAGCAGTACCAAAGAAACAAAGTACGGTCGCCGAATATCTGGATTGGGATCATATTCCACGGAAGCTTCCAACTCGACGACGAATTATTGGTTACTCTCATGGCAGAAGTAACAGGTATTGTGAACAGCCGTCCCATCGCTACCATTACATCGGACATTGACGAGCCAAATCCTCTAACACCAGCCATGTTACTTACAATGAAGAAGCGTCCACTCGCTCCTCCACCAGGCAAATTCGTTGCCCAAGATCTTTATGCTCGTCGGCGTTGGCGTAGAGCTCAATACCTCGCTGATCAATTTTGGCTTCGTTGGAGACGGGAATACTTACAGAACCTGCAAGTTAGATCGAAATGGTGCGAGAAGGATCGGAACCTCACCGTTGGAGACGTTGTGATTGTAAAGGACAAAGACTTTTCCCGAAATGACTGGCCCATGGAAAGAGTTCTAGAATCTATGGAAAGCGAAGATGGCAAAGTCAGGAAAGCCAAGGTTATAGTTGTTAAAGATGGAAAGAAGAAGACAGTCTTCCATCCCATTACCGAGTTCATCCTACTACTACCAAGCAAAGCCTGAATTAAAAGACAAGGATGATATCCTTGGGCGAGGAGTGTGAAGTTAGTTAGTTTAACTTAGAACCTTGTTGACTTCCGGTCGGTTAATCGTTCCCAGTGCCTTCGGCCGACGTTGCTACGCAACGAGAACTACGTTGTCAGAACGTTTTGCACTTTTGCCTTTTTTTGGCGAACAGTTATAGTAGGAGCAAACGAACAATCTATTTACCATTTTTGTACTGTTTTTGTGTACAGTTAAGCTCCTAGAGAGTGTAGACGTAAGTTATCACTCGCCTTTATTGTTTCCTATTTGTTTGTTGTTTTGTATTTTAAGTCAAACCAAACGGTGGTTATTACAATTTGTTAATGTAATTATTTGATATAGTATCACCGCATTACCTGAGGTTCATTAAATCGCGTTTAAAACACTTCAGTCCCGTGTGGTTGACACTTGCGAACTCCGGCTCTACGTTTCCCCGAGACAACGGAGCTGGGAACGCGACACTTATACAAAGTAAGAAAACACCTTGACCTCCATTTATTACACCCTAAATTAGCCATTAAAATTTTTGATAGTATTATCTCACCTATTCTCTTGTATAACTCAGAAATTTGGGGAGCCTATCTCAATAATGACTTTAATAAGTGGGATAAGTCACCAGTTGAGAGAGTTCACCTACGATTCTGTAAGACATATCTGGGAGTGAACAGCAAAGCCTGCAATATAGCTTGCAGAGGTGAACATGGAAAGTTACCTTTACTAACAAACATACATAAAAGATTATTCAAGTATGTTATCCACCTAAACATGCTGCCTGAAACATCAATTGCAAAGCAAGTTTTCTTAATTTCTAAAGACCTTCACCTTGATGGGAAAGTCTCGTTTTACTCTAATGTTATAGAAATACTAGCTTAAATTATATGACCTTTCCAACCACATATCAGAACTAGAATCTATGTCCAACCAATCAGTTGTAGAATAAAAACATACAGCTATTCACACTGCATAAATTAAAGCATCGCATATAAAGGTCAACAAACTATGAATAAATTGTCAGTGTGGTCATGTACAGCGAAATCGATGCTTAGCTTTAGAGTCTAGGTTACGGCTCCGTTATTTTTATTATTTTTTTGTCTATGTTTCGAAATGGCAATCATTACGTCATCCCGTCAGGCTTTGCGAAACTGATGCGTGCTAAAATTTCATACGTTCTTTCTAAAAATCTTCGCTATCCTGATGTCTGATCAAGTTGTTTGAAGTGAAGTGTTCTTTCTTGGACATGTTCAGTGTGTTCACAGACGTAGTTATTGTTCATTAATTTCGCTGGCAGGTATCTTGATACAATCGCTGATTAAACATGATCGTGCTGTGTTGATATTTAACACCCAAAGGGACTCGACATATGAACGCTGTGTGGAAATACCTTAAATACAGGCAATAGTGTTTTGTGTATTGCGAATTGTGTTTTCTGTCGGAGAATTAGATAGTGCTTTGACTATTTTCGGTGACGAATGACGTTTAGACTTTTATCAGTAATCTTGCTGAAAAAGTTTGTCCATGAAGACAGAATAGACGAAATTATTACAGACGCGAAAAGATGCCGTGTTGACATCAGTATACTTGAGGACTAGAGACACAAGAAAGGGCCACAGTATATTAAAATAACATGTACGCGCTGTTTACCTATTAAGCGCTTTCTCCTGTTTGTTGACATTGATCACGACAGTATCTTTATATTTTTGCATATTATTTATGTGCTTTATTACTAAACGAGTTTTATATTTGTTATGCTGAATAGGAAACTTGTATACAAATGTATGTTCTGTGTACCATGTGAGTAGGAAACTTGTATACAAATGTATGTTCTGTGTATACCGTGTGTTTTTACTGACTGTTGCTTGTCTTTGAGTTTGAGATCGGCAATGGACAGTAGTCTTATTGATCCATTACGATTTATATTCAATGTTGTAAGTGCTTTGAACCTTTGAGTATGTAATTTTGTCACAAGTATGTTTAATAGCCATATCTTGATGTTCATTTCGATATACATTTTGATGCATAGATTGAGTATTAAGATATTCATGTTGTATGAAGATATTGCACAGCATAGATGTGGGGTGCAGGTATATTTTACTAGTCACCTATTGCATATTTGCTAATACATCTGTAGCTACCTGGCCCACACATGTGAAGTTTGGGCACCTCAGATTATAACTAACATCAGTAAGGTTGAAAGACTATAATGCAGGGCAACTAAATATATTTTAAGTTTTTGAACTGGCAGGATGATTTATCATACAATCTGAATGATCATCTGAAAACATGCAGTTAATCTACTGGCATGACTTGAAAGATCTTAGCTATCTATTTTAAACGTTATACAGGTCACTATAAGTTTTGTGCAACTCAATAATTCAGTCAGAATCACTAAAAACAGTTCAGAACTAGATGTACTAGTTTCTAAGTGCTGTACTAAACTTTTTAAGCTAATTAATACTTGAACTCTATATTTAAATTTTGGAGTAGTCTAATCCACCTCAGTTAATCAGTTTAATTAAAACTCAACTTTCAAATCACTACATTAATACGGTAATTATTAGTTAATGCTTACGACGTCAAAAGCATTTTTTTGGAAATCAATGTTTATAATGTTCTTCATCCCGACCTGTAATATACTCTCTTCTAATCCCTACTGCTACTGACCTTAATCACTTATATCTATTGTATTTGTTTACATGATTATCCTTAATTGTAAAATGGTCTAGATTTCCAGATAATCCTGAATATTAAAGAAAATGAAACCCAACCCTGACACCCCCACCTCTAAACCTGACCTTAAACCTAACAACAACCCCCGGTAACCCTAAATCTAACCACAACCCCCAGGGAGAACGTTCCACCTCTCAGACCCTGACTACGACTGTACAACACTCCTACTGTTTTTTTGTTATATGCTTTTTAGTTTAACATCCTGCATGTGGGACAGAGAAGACCCCTCGCTTCAGGATAATCCTGAATTCTAGACACTTTAAATTGACAATTCAAGAAAGTCCTGCACCACATTCAGCCTTCGATCTGATCTTCCTCGGCTCCCCACCTCTTTGCCTGCCTCCTCCGCAGGCCCTCATTGCATCATTGACAGGTCACACTTTTGAGAGGGCCTGCCAGATCCTGTAAACAAAATGGTGACTGATCCCATTATGCACAGCGAGACTAGGCCCTAGAGGCGATAGTTTTGAGAGGGCTTGCAATTTTTTCCCGGCCGCTGTTCGACTAACGTACGTCAAAGTTATTTTAACACTGTGACCCACCAGGAAATTCGGTCTAAACTTTCTTACAGATCATGAAATGAAGAAACCAATATGTTTTAGAATTACCGATCTCCTGCCAATAATATTTTTAGCGACAAAAAGAAATTGAAGGAAAAAATATCTGCCGAACAAAAGCAAATTCGACGGTCAGGTAAGTACAGGTTTTTCTTGTTGTTTTTTGCTTTATTTAGCTATCAAAGACTGTCAACTGACCAAGAGTTAATGAGATTTAATTTTGTTAAATTATAGGCTACAGTGTAGCGTAATTCAAGTTTCAGTTGTCGTAGAAACCGAAAACGGTTAAATCCAAGAGTCTCTGGTTAGACTAAAGTGCATTTTCGTTGATTATTCCGGCCGAAAGTTGACAAAGTTCAACCGTAATTGCTTTTTTCAACAATTCCTTCATTTTAAAGCTAGGATTCGTATGTCGTAAGTTTTCAATGTCCTTCAAAATCGTCGGAAATAGCCATGGCTATTAACAATGGTAGTTAATTATGCACATTTATTCCGTGCCAAGTTTTGCCAATTTTTTTACAGGATCTTGCAGGTCCTAAATTCGGTGTGTGTGACCTGTCCATGATGCAACGAGGGCCTGCGGAGGAGGCAGCCTCTTTGCTACCTCTTTGCATAATTAACTACCATTGTTAATAGTCATGGCTATTTCCGAAGATTTTGAAGGACATTGAAGACTTACGACATACGAATCCTAGCTTTAAAATGAAGGAATTGTTGCAAAAAGCAATTACGGTTGAACTTTGTCAACTTTCGGCCGGAATAATCAACGAAAATGCACTTTAGTCGACCCAGAGACTCTTGGGTTTATACTTTTTCGGTTTCCACAACAACTGAAACTTGAATTACGCTACACTATAGCCTACAATTTATCAAAATTAAATCTCATTAACTCTTGGTCAGTTGACATTCTTTGATAGCTAAATAAAGCAAAAAAACAATGAGAAAAACCTGTACTCTCCTGACCGTCGAATTTGCTTTTGTTCGGCGGATATTTTCCCCTTCAAATCCTTTTTGTCGCTAAAAATATTATTGGCAGGAGATCGGTAATTCTAAAACATATTGGTTTCTTCATTGTCATGATCTGTAAGGACGTTTAGACCGAATTTCCTGGTGAATCACAGTGTTAAAATAACTTGGACGTATACGTTTGTCGAACAGCGGCCGCAAAAAAATTGCAGACCCTCTCAAAATATCGCCTCTAGGGCCTAGTCTCGCTGTGCATAATGGGATCAGTCCCCATTTTGTTTGCAGGATCTTGCAGGCCCTCTCAAAAGTGTGACCTGTCCATGATGCAACGAGGGCCTGCCGAGGAGGCAGACCTCTTTGCTCGCTCGTTATAGAGACCTCTACACTTTCCAGTAGCCCGAGTGAACACCTGACCCAGGTTTCTTGTTGAGCTTTGTCTATTGATCAGCGCTAATGGGCGAGGTTTTGCCAGTTGTCGTTGGTGAAATGATTTCCTCGACCAGGGCGAGGTTTCGCCAGATGTTCGTGACAGGACTTTCTCCATTCCTCGACCAGATGTTTCGAGGGATGGTCACATATATGTTACTCCAGAGATGTCTCGATTACCAGTCAAGGTTTTCTAGGGTGAGATTTTGCCAGTGTTTGTGGAATGACTCCCTCGGCCTGGTGGCTCAAGCCAAGGGATGAGCACAAATATGTTGTTCACCTGAGGTTTATGCCTTTATGGATTTCCGGGCAAGGCGTTGCCAGGGAGAAGTCTCCAGTTGCTGGTTTGTGATACAACTTCCTCTTCTATATGACCCGATGGGTGCGGGTGAGGGTTGTCGATTACTGCATGGGCAAGAATTCACCAGTTCGCGCTTTTACCAGTTCTTTTTTTTTGTGCTATGCAATTCAGAGTTGTATTCTGAATTATGGGTGAAGTTTCCCAAGTTATCTACAATGATCACATACAGCGCTAAGGGGCCTGTGCGATATCGGTTCTATGTTTATTGTCTTATAATACGTGACTGTGTCGGTGCTTTGGGTTTGACAATAGATGACGCGACGTTGCTGTGTTAATTATTACGTCGTATAGGTTTAACGGTAGCCGTTATTCCCGTCATGGAGTCTGGTAGTTCTGAAAACGGGGTACCTCAATCAACCCTCCCAGTTTACTGGGTCAGGACTGTCACTTCTCCACTGGCGGTGGGTTCCTCCTTTTTTCTCCTTGTTTTATTATAGATTTTCTTGTTGTCTTACTTTATATGATGTATTTTCTTATGCCAGCTTGTACAATGTTTTCCTGGAATGGGCGTATCATACTGCATTTGCTCCTAAACTGAAGTTACTAACTTCTCAAGCAGGTCGAACGTCCATCACATGGCTGAACTTTGTGGAGGACCCCCACTGTCTGTGGCGGGGTGATGTCCTTGGCCTGGTACATGATGTTAACGTGTCACTGCGGACATTCCCACCTGTTGTTACCCAATTTTACTATACCCACGTTCATCAGAGCGTGTGGGTAATCACCCTAAACCACAATCGGTTCATGTCTTTGTTTAGATTAAGAAAATGTTTCCGCTGAAGTTGCCGTCTTCAACTTTTCTGGGTTTTCCTACAGACGAAAACATTGCCGCATATCGTCTCGATCACCGCGGCTAGCTATATTTCAACTGATGAATGAACTACTCTACAGTTTCTCAGGCTTTTGGATTTCTTTCTATAAGAAAGTATTAACGATTGGCGCGCAGGGTTTAAGCCTATAGGTGAGTCTTCGGCACGCAGAGCTAGGGACTGAGCGCCATATTCTATCTGTAATGTATCATTTTCTCCATGCCAAAGTGTGTTTAGCAATAGCAAACGGCACAGTCTGTGTCCAACTTTACAGAAAACCAATAGTCTCTTTTTAGGTGGGTTTAGTTTTGGAATTAGGTGTCCGTTGCCGATCCCGTAAAGTAAGTATTATATTATAAGACGAAATCAATGATTGAGTTAACATAACTTATAGAGACTGAGTATAATAATACTCAGAGTTAATAATACTGTGAGTTTGTACAAGGCTTCAACAGTAGGCCATCAATGGTCTCTTGTGTTAAGGGATGAGAATTGGGGTGTAAGAATTGGGGGTATATGAACCCAATAATGGTCTCCTGGCAGTGTACAGAAGCATGGAAAGCTACAGAAAGGGCGGGGAGGCGAATTTTCTCCCCATACCTTAATAGCGATGCGATATTGTTGCAGTATGAAATAGAATACTATTCACACTGCATAAATTAGAGCATCGCATATAAAGGTCAACAAACTATGGATAAATTGTCAGTGTGGTCAAGTACAGCGGTGTAGGCTACATAGCGTGCGATGCAGCACAGTATTATATTGGAAGGTTTATCGTGATTCCTGATAGTGATGCCGATTTATCGTGAAAAATGACTTACCACCCACCCACCCACCCACCCACCCAATTCTGAGCATTTGCACTGCAGATCTTGTCGTATCACCGAATTTTCTCCCCATACCTTAATAGCGATGCGATATTGTTGCGGTGTGAAATAGAATAGAATACTATTGGTTTACCCTACAGTGCAGTAGTGTATACAGTTAAATACATAAATAAACTTCTTGGCACTGAAATTGAAGTTCCTCTTATCTTCAGACAATTCTCTGAAGACAATTCCTAATGATCACGGACTCTTTGAATGACCTTGACAATTGTAAAATAAAATTACAATGTGATGATGGTGATCGAGCGTTGCAAGAAAATTGAAACAGAATCTTGCTCTCTATCTCAGTACTCTTCCTATAGTATCTTGCCAGATCCGAGTGGCAAGAGTACTGGGAATGAGATTCAGTAGTACTTTGCAATAACGTATGTTATCCGCTTCATCTATATATACAGTCGATCCTCGTTATAGCGCGCATCGTTATAACACGCATCTCCGTATAACGCGGTTGGTCCTTGGACCCGAAAATTTTACTTTTCCTGGTTTGTCATTTGACGACTTATACTGATGTTTACTTACAGTACCAAATTTCACCACAATATGACGCTGAAACTGAAGTTTCTATTATGTTCATTGGAGACAATTTGATCTTATTGGCTGACGATCGCTGATCATCCTGAATAATCGCGGTCATTAAGTGATAAAACGACAACGCGTCAGTTCGATCATTGCGAGAAATGAAAACCATGCTCAAAAATCCTATTTCAATTCCATTTTGTTGAAGTCTTGAGAGCGGACTTCAAAATTATTCAGTCGCGATTTAGATTGTTAGAATCGAACAGGAAGTGCTTCTGGCAGTACTCAATCTCGCTCCCGGTACTCAGCTCACAATATTGTGCCAGAACTGATTGGGAAGAGTACTGGGAACGCTATATTTGGCCGTACCTCGCAATAACGCACTTCATCTATAACGCGATCACCACTAAGGACTCCAACTACCGCGTTATAGCGAGGCTCCACTGTAATGCGGTTCTCACTTAGGATTTCAAATACTGTGTTGTAGCAAGGGTCTACTCTACATATTTTTTAATTAGTGATAGAGTGGGAATTGTTTCAAATATCAAAATATCACTACCATAACTGATTCAAATCGAAAATAAGAACAAACCAGCTGAATCAACTGCATTTTCGGCTTTTAGTGATTCATACTTTTAGTTAATGACGTGCTTAGCCTTACATGACCGAGCTTATCAAAACATCAAAACTCAAATTCAAATTTCAGAATGCCGAACCTGATGGTTTCACACGTCGTGCCACAGTTGAACTTATTTGATAAAAGCAAATTAAAATGCATAGTCAACTAAGTCCGCAAACTCAACTTTCTTGTACCTGTTTTAAAACAGCAAAAAACGGTGCACCTGCAGGCGGCGTTGCAATATCGACGGAACTGATTAGAGCCTTCAATTAACTTATAACTTTCACATAACTCTTTCAGAGTTTCAAGTTTTCGGTCCTTGCAAGACTCCCTAGATTTTACTCTTGCTAAGGCCAGAGTAGTCAAACGATTTTAGTCTTTTAGGGGCCGTTTACGTGAATCCGGATTGAGTTTCAATCCGGATTGAAATGCGAAGTCAATCCGTGTTTACATGGGAATTGGGTTTCTGGATTGAAATCCGCATGAAATCTGAAATCCATAATTCTAGTCCTCTCTCCGTCACGTTCCGGAATGATATCTCGCACCGCCTTTACATGATTCCGGAACGAAATTACAATCCGGAATGAAATTTCAATCTGGAATGAGAACCGGATTGAACTCAATCCGGAATGAGCTAATTTCAATCCGGATTCATGTAAACAGATAAAGGGGTTTCATCAGAAGCGGAATGAGTTCAATCCCGTTTGAAACTCAATCAGGATTCATGTAAACAGCCTCTTACTCTCGGTCTTGAAATTTGCTTTGACAAAATGGCGGAAAGAAATTTACACCCTTATGGCTCCCCCCACACACACACAATATTGCGTGAAGTGTCCGCCACTGCCATTCATCTTATCCCATTCATCCTATATATTTTATGCGTTCATCTTTTTTATCCTACCATTAATTCCATCCATGTATCCTATTCCATTAATCTATCTCATCCATCCTATTTATTTCATCCATTTACTTCATCTATCTTATCCATCCATCTATCCCATCCCATCCCATTCATGCTATCTATCAATAAAATAAAGCTGCTATAATTTTCTTTTCACTAAAATCATATAACTTCTATGATCTTTTAAGCTTTGCATGATACGAAGTAATCTTGAACTAATTAAAACATTTGTTGGATTCACCATGTACAGTATGTATTTTAGTCGATCTGACTCATCTGAGCATTTCTGCCTCGTCCCCAGTCGCTTAAGATTGAGATCTGGTCGATCATTGAGGGAAGGGGAAAGTATATGGGTGCGCGAAAAGAATGATGGGAAGAGGAGAAAAGGCGAAGCGACTGGCAAATCGTGCATCCAAGATGGCGTAGTCTGTAATGGCGGCGGGCGAGATGGAAATTGACGCGAACCTTTACAGGCCAATCCACAATGCCTTCCAAGCGAAGAAAGTTATTTGTCCAGAGGTTCAATGTGTCCAGAACTTGTTATTATTTGAGGAGAGTGGACAACATTATTGCGTAATTCATAAGAACGAGGCGGATTTGGCTGAAGCTTCTCTGACCATGCGGCATTTATATGGCCAAGAAACCCTGGGATGTATCTGTTCTCTCTCTTCAAGGAAATCAAAAGTAAGTGCAAACTATCTATATTATTCTGCGCTTGAATAAATGAATGGTCAATTTGTTTAATGAGACAGATATTAGCATAAATCATAAATATGTATATTTTTCAACTAAATATCCCGTTTTGCGTTCAGGTCTCAAACGGTAGTTGGTTCGACGTTGTTAGTGAGGGCGCCGAGGGAATTCACATGGTCAAGCTATTTGGTAAAGATGCTAAAGAGGTCGCCAAGCTGTAAGAAGCTAAGAAGCTACGCAGACGAGAACAAACCGTGCAAAATTGTGGTACGATGGTCAATGGGTGAAGCATGTTTTAACGCTTGGTATACATATCAGACCATGGGCATGAATGAAGACGTTCGAGGAGTTGCTGTTGTCGTTGAATGCTGTTTCGTCAAGAAGGTACTATTAACTGTTACATATAAACATATAAACATATAAATTTAAATGTTGAAATATACATGTTCTTCAATATTGATCTTAACTTCCTGTTACAGTCGTGATCTGTCCTTTGATTTCACTGATGCATGATCAAGTGCAGCTGTATCTGAGGTGAAAGGGACTTAATGTATGTTACATCAGTTCATCAGTGCCTGAACATGACAGAGATGTTATTGTACATAACATTCTATCAGATTCACCACCATACAACTTTCGTTTTATGTCACCAGAGAGTGCCACATCACCTGATATGTTGCAAGTATTTTCAAAGATGAGATCAAAAGGCACTATTAAGTACATTGTGATTGATGAGTGTCATTGTATCGACATGTGGGGATCTGACTTCCGACCAGCCTATGCAAACCTCGGTGTTCTGTCAAGTCTGAACTGTCAACTAATTGCCCTAACAGCAACATGCACTTCAAGAAACTGAAGCAGTTATCTTGTCTTCCCTAAACCTTACCAATACAATAGTGATAAGGCAGACATGTAATAGACCAAACATTTCCCTATTTGTTAAGAAAAAGAAAGGAGATGGAAAGGAACAGGTCACAAACCTAATCATTGACCATCACAAGAATCAATGTGGTATTGTATATTGTTTGCAAAGGGGTGACACAACAGATATGGCATATATCTTGCAGACCAAAGGTATTAATGCCACATACTACCATGTTGCACTTGATCCTTACAAGAAGAAGGGAAACTTTCAAGCCTGGCAAGATGGAAAAGCCTTGGTTATGTGTGCTACTGTTGCTTTTGGAATGGGCATTGATAAACCAGATGTTCGCTTCGTTATCCATTTAAGCATTTCACAGTCATTGGAATGTTATGCCCTAGAATTTGGTCGTGCTGGCGGAGATGGCAAAGAATCAACCTGCTGTGTTGTTTTTTTTCGTTTTGAAGACCGCACAAAGCATCTACAAATGATCAGTTCTCTGCCAGAGAGTGAGCACAGGTCTGTGAAATTGAATAATCTGAATGAAATGGCAAAGTTTTGCATTAAGCCTGAATGCAGAAAAATTCAGCTTGCAAAGTATTTTGGTGATGGTTCAAGAGTTGCATGTGGTTGTAAGTGTGATTTTTGCAGTGCAAGTACCCGTGTGAGTAGTCAAGATGGAGGGGCTGAAGCTCTGCAAATTTTAAGTTGCCTGCAAAATATGCAAAAGTTGCAGGCCAAAATAACTTTACATCTACTGTTGCTTGTCTATCGGGGATCCAAAAGAAAAGAAATCTTGGCAAAGTCATTAAACACTGTTCCTGAATTTGGGAAAGGTAAGGCTGTGTTTTCTGAAAGTAGCCTTAAACAATTTGTCCAGATGTTGATTTCTGAGAATGTTATCATTGAACAACTCAGAGGATCAAGTGAAACTGGCACAATTCCTTATTTGATATGTGGAAACAAAGAAGAGCTTATTAAACAAGGCAAACTTGTTATTTGCAAATATAATTAAATACATTAATTGTAAATGTAAAAAAGAGCATATCAGTCAATTCAAGAATATGCTTGCGGCCCACTGCAAGTATCTGTTTTAAGTTTTAAAACTTGCTCCCTAAAAAGCTTCTTGATTAGTAAGCAAAATCATTTGGATCAGAACACGTAATCTAACACAGCAAGTTTTTTAAATTACTATTTACCAGTTACTTGCCATGACCTACAAGCCTGTTTGCAAAAGCTGAGAGAAGCTTAACATGCCAAGTTTAGAATGCTCAGAAAAACTTGAATGTGAAAGGTGGTAAACTGTCCTTTTTAACTCATTCATGTCTTTACAACCTTTTTTATTTCTGGAATGCCAGATAATTTCTTCTTATTAATACCGAATAATTTTATTCCCATAGGCCAAAAGGGCCTGACATGTTGAGAATTCAATGGTGTTGGCCACAATGGGCTAAACAATGAAAACATATTCTAGTCCAAACCTTGGAAAATGTTGTTGAAACTTGTGGCAGTTTTCCTCCATATGATATTAATAATATAACCGTCAATGATGTAGTTTCCCCCTCCTTTAGAATATATATATGTTATTTACCGGCTGGGAGGTCCGTATAGAAAAATATTTGCCCAAGGTCTTAAAAAAGGCCCGAGGCCGCAGGCCGAGGGACATTTTTGAGACAGAGGGCAAATATTTTTCTATACGGACCGACCAAAACGGTAAATAACATATTTATTTTTTTGTAACATAATTAGAGAAATTAACATAATTGAATAAAGTTGCGTAATCGAGATGACGTTCACGTGATATTCAAAAGTCCAAAGTTTATCGTTCGAGAGTAAACAACTGCCGACATGCAGTCTTACAGGGAAGCTTGGAACCTTTTTTGTCATAAAAAACATTCAAAACTCGAAGATCTAGTTACGAAGGGAAGTCAAAATGCAGTCCAAGTGTTTTTAAAGTTTAGTTGATAAAGATTCTTCGTCGTTCTTCTTCGTCGCTTGCCTCGTTTTTGGCTGTTCGCTTGCATGGAAAGTCGCTTTCAATATTTGGCTGACTGCATGAAAATTGAAAGTGTGGTCCTCGAGTTTGAAGACGAAAATGCTTGACAGTAAGCCATTTGTAATTTCAAGTTTCAAGGACATGAGACGATGAGGTTGGCATGTGGAAAATGTTTGGTTAAAAGGTAAAAGACTTAAAGCTTGTAGTGGTTTTGTTGAGTATAGCGGTTGGATAACAGAAGAAAGACAGTTTAGTGTCAAAAGGTTTCACTGAGCTTTTCTATCTTAATCTCGTGGTATGATTTTATATATATATTTCTATATAGTTTCATTTAGTGATTCAAAATACTGTGTTCACAAGTTTATGTATGTTTTTCCTACCGTTTTAAACTGTTTTCTTTATAAATGTCAACTCGTAAATTTTGCTTTCAGTTTTCCCAGCGTTTTTTTTTTTAAATTCGCTGTTTACACATGAAGTTGTCAAAACCATTTGGATAATAAAACTCATTTGCATCCCCGTAGCTCTCTGTTGAATTTATTTTTTCTGTGGCAAGCGAAATAGTTATGAAAATCGGTCAATTTTAAATGAATTTTAAAATTAAATTTAGGATTCCGTGACCGTGGTCAGATATCGTAAAAAACTGCCCGCTCACGCAGCCAATCAAATTGCAGCATTACCTAGGATTCCGCCCGCTCACGATTGATAAAAAAATAATGTACAGTTAATTAAAAGATATTTCACCCTGTTGTACATCATTATTTACTTTTTAGCCCTGTATATAGGCCTGTACTTGAATATAATTTCACCTGTATTATATTTTTGACTACAGAGACAAAGGTTTTCATAAACCTGTAAATAGCATTTTCATCAAAACATATATAATTATAAATTATGTACATAACATTTTAAACCGTTCATTTTACTCTTTTTAAATTACTATTACACCAAGTTCATAAACGACTTATTACTGTTCATAAAATTCTGCTTTCCAATTTTATTAACCCATTAAAGGGCATATGACTCGAAAATTAAGTTTGTCTTATTGAAAAGAACATTTAAAATGATGAAATAACATATTTTGCAGTTTTTGATTTCCTTGCTTCGTTTTTGAGATATTCCAGTTTGTTTGATATGCAAATGACACAACTTTTTACGTCACACGTGCATAATGAGTATTATGAGTTACCGAGAGAAGGTTACATATTTTTGCTATTGTGAAACGAAATCACTTGGAATTCTACATGTTTGGTGTTGTGGGTAGAAACACGCACATGCTTCCTTTGAGTTAAGCCCATGTTTTCATAATAGCAAAGATATGTAACCTTTTCTGATAACTCATTATGCACATGTGACGTAAAAAGTTGTGTCATTTGCATATCAAACAAGCTGGAATATCTCAAAAACGAAGCAAGGAAACCAAAAACTGCAAAAGATGTTTTTTATCATTTTAAATGTTCTTTTCAATAAGACAAACTTAAATTTCGAGTCATATGCCCTTTAAGGGGCAAGGGCACCTTTAAACATTTTATTCTTGCTAAGGCCAGACAATTTTATTCACCTAAGTGATGAGCCTTGATGTGACCTAGCTCCTTAATGGAATGGGTTAATAATATATTAGATAAATTATAAATAAAATTACTTTATTAGCCCTATTATGGTATTATAATTATATTAAAGTTTGTATAATAATTATACTGTACACAGTGAACAAGAAGAAAACTGTATAGATGAAAATATGACATCCTTGTTCTGAAAACTGAAATTTTGTAGGATTTAATTATTGTCAGTTATTGCCGCGGCAATAGAAGTGTTCCTAAAATATTGTCGCAAATAAATTGATCCAATGAAGTGCATTGAACAGCTTCTTGCTTGGTATTTCATGTAATATTTCAAAGCCGACAATGAGGACTGGACCAGATTGAACTAATTGCAAGGACTTGAAATCAATCCGATCCAGTCCGAATTGGAGGTTTTGAAATTACATCTCAAACAAATCAGTATTTTAAGAGAAAATCAAGGTGAAAGTTTGCTTTATTTGTGTAATTTCTTCCTTCGATATCGAAACACCGACGCGGTGCTGATTTCCTTTGTGTTCTCCACATTAATTATTATTGAGTTTGAGATTGGTTTGTCAAAACTCGTAAACCAATCAAATATAAAACTGGAAGTTGTTCAACAAACTTCACTGAATTAATTGGCTAGCGTGAGAAAATGAATCGCAGTAATATTTTAGGTACACTTCTATTGCTATGACAGTAATAGTACAGACAAGTAACAAAGTTTCAAACAAAGTAACTTAGTTGGAATCACTGCCCTCATCCTCACATTCATTCTCCTCATTCACCGATCCAATGGTTCCATATGGTGCAAATAATTTTCTGCTGAAGTTTTCCAAAAAAAATGTCTTTCCTGCTTCATATGCATCAATATTGGAGCTTGAAACTGAGGCATTTTTGGGATCTCTGAACTTTTGAACTGTTTTTCTAGTTGCATCTGGTTTAAGAAATCGGTTCCTCAAAATGAAATGGGTAGCCTTCACCTGGTCAGGAAAGGGGTCTTGCTCATGATGCTTAGTTGTAGGGTGCACATTAAAAGCATCTCTGGACTGAAATGATTTCCTTGTTGTACCAAATATGTCAACGTTAGTCATCAGTCTCTTTAGCATCTTAACAGTGGTGTGACCTACAGGGAAAATTAGGATAGAAAAAATAATGTAAGAGAATATCATATTGCATGTATAATAGGATAAATATTGAACTAACCTGTTGAATAATTCTTCATTGGTTGTACTATACAGCTTTCAACGGACCCACTCATCCAAAGCAATATTGTGTCCCAATTTTCCATTGAGGCTGATGGAACAGTTTCTTTTCAGTAACTCTCTTGTTGCAAGGGGCCAAGCTGCAACACAGTTTACAATGTGGATCATTGCTTCTGTGTAATAATTGCGCTTGTTTGACTGTGCAAAAAGTGGATGCATAATCATCCCAGGCAACACCATTCCCATATTTGATGGAATTCAGGTACATTTGCTGTAAAGGCCCAAATAATGTAAACATTTGGGAGTAGTACTGGAATGCCACATCTTCCTGACTGGACATTATCCACTTCTTAAAATTTGACAGGAGGACAGCATTGTGGTTTCCAGTTGACCTTTTGCATTTCTTCAGCTTATCTTGGTCTCGAAATGAAGTTGAATTCTGAAATTCAAGTGCAGCTGCCATTCCAAAAGCAGCCCCCGTGTCACGTACAGCCTCTTCGATCCTATTTAGATTTTGCTCTTGAAACTTTTTCTGGCCAAAGCTATCAGCAGTAACTTTCCGTCTTACAAGGACATCTTGTAATAAATACATGAAGCCACCAGGAGTCTTACAGACTTCGTAGAGATAACCCTTGGCATGCAAGTCACCAGGAACTTCAGCACACCAACCATATGCTGCCTCTGATCGCCCTTTCACCCCACGCATAACTTTGTTAGTACCTTGATCACCAACAAACAAGGTCAGACAGGACTTGTTCTTTCTTTCGTATCTGTAGTCCTCATCTTCCATTGCTGGCTCCTCCATTTCAGAAACATTTACTTCGTCAATCTCTTCTGTGTTTTGAATGGCTTTCCATAGCTCAATGTCAATGTCAATGTCTAATTCCAACCTAGTTGCAATAGTATGTGGGCTAGGAATGGTACTAAAGAAATGACTGTCAAACATGGCAAAGTTCTCCAGTAGAAGTTGACATATTTCTTCATTCTTCTTAATGACCGCTATAGTAAGTGCTGTTGCACCACAGCTCTCCTTTGCATTGATGTCAACTCCTGCATAGATCAATGTTTTTACCAAAGGTAGGTTTTCATTTTCCACCGCAGCATGTAGCAGTGTCCTTCCATTGTAATCTCTTGCCTTTTCCCAATTATCTCTATGGTTGTCCAACCAACAAACTGCTGAAACTTTGCAACATCATTAGCTAATTGTTGTGCTTCCCACATTTGTTTCACTAAGTGGTCATAAATGTTTTTAAACCTAGCATTTATCTTCTGCTTGCTGTTGGTGGAATCATTCTTTGAAGACAAGTCAGTTTCATTTGTAGTTTGAGGTTCGAATGCTTTCTCTGCTTCAGTTAGGTTACGCACTGTTTCGGCCATCTCCTTGTTGTGTTCATTCAACAATTGACGTCTTCGTGCTGCCTCAATATCAAATGTCTGACTGTTATTGTTATATGGTAAATACTCCTTTGCATGTTTACATGGTACAACCAAATTATCTTTCAAATTCCTCAATTATTGCTGCAGTTCCAGTGGTGGTTGCATCGTTTTCAAGGGACAAGGGAAGTATAACTGTTTCCGACTTTGAGCAGAGTGGGTTTGATTCCATACTGAGTTTTGGTACATCGATATCATAGCTTTCTTTCCTGCAAAATTTGATTAGCCAACCAACGATCGAATTCGTTATCATCCATATCTGAAATATTTTCACAGTTTGGAATGACATTGAGAGCTACATCAAGAACTTGCAACAAGAAGTTATCTTTTGCCTCATTCCAAATTTCCAGGTGTTCTGGAGATGTCTCTGGAAACACAAACAATAGAAAATTAAAAGGATATAAGAATTCTTTGGATTAAGAAAAGTTTTCAAATTAGGGTCTTTAGGGTATGCATTAAGATTTGGGTAGTAAATACATTATACGTATAACTGGACAACTGTTTACTGTATATATGTATATATATATATATTGCCCTTTGCACATGGCAGTGATGCCCCAAAGCACTCGTAGCATTATGCATGCGATTACAAACTAATCGCATGGCATTTTGGCATGTTAGTGATTAAATGTTCCCTCAAGCCTCGGGAGGATTTTTGGAACTTCCACAAACCCTCCCTCGGCATTTGGGTACATTTAATCACTAACATCCCTGAATGATGCCATGCTATTACTTATAATAAACCAACAAAGCTTGAGCTGGATATCACAGTTAAAAAGGAGTGGAGGTGGGGGAAAAAACCCAGAATTTACATGCCACTTAATGCCTTGTTTATCATTTCTATATAACTTGTGCAACTTATAAACTAAGCTGCCATACTATATAATAATGCAATATATTGTCCAATTAGCTACCTTAAATAATATAAAATTTAGGAAAGGACATAGCAGACAAACTACAATGTTTGCAGTTAGACAACAATAACAAACTAAGGTACATTAATCACCTATGAAAGTGTCTTTGGCTGTTACTTCCTGCAGGGGACGCTGCGGTTCTTCGACTGTTTCCTTACACTGAAACAAATGCTCAACTCCTGACAAATCAGGTACTAACAAATCACGGACAGTGAAATTCCACATTTTTGGGCCAAGTGTCTTGAAAAGGCGGTGGTGTCTCCTATTTCCATGATACAGATTTAGATTGTCCAGCAGCAAAATAACTGGCTTGGAAGTTGGTGCACATTGGTCAATTAGAGTTTGAAACTCTTTTAAACGCTTATCCAAATAAGACATGCTGTAAAAGAATATACATATTCAAAAATTGAATCACTTGTTATTTGCAATGCAAGTTTAATCCATTAAGGAGCAAACATTCAATTTAGCATTTATAGCACTGCACACAGCATACATGTATAATTATAAATTTATAATCCAAACAGTGAAATAAAAATAGTGTGCTGCATAGGTAGTGTTGATACAACAATCGAAATATAGTAAGTTTAGATTATATAGCTGCATAGGAGTCTAACGTTTCGAGCGAAGGCACTTAGACGTTTCTCTCTGACGATCAAGGGCCTTCACTATATTTCGATTGTTGTTTCAACACTGCCTACGCAACACACTACGTTTATTTCAGGTTTTATTATATGCATGCGCAATCAAAATTCCGAATTGATCTATGAGTTCTTGCAGGTGACGCCAAAGAGGCTATTTTGGGTGGTACTTTAGTTCTGGCGTTTAGTAGACAAAATAATAAATGTTAATTAATTATTTTGTTTATATGGCATTACCTCCAGCTTGAGAATACATATATACAAGAGCTCAATAAATAAATAGTAAACAAATATTCATGATAAATATTTACTTATTTATATAGAGCGGAATAACTGATATTCAAATAGAACCAACTTCCAGTGGGCTTATTTCGATACATGTATATAGCACTACGTGGTACAGTGCATCCCATGTATCTGAATTGAGCAATACATATACCGGTATATATATATATATACACAACAGACTAAATAGCGGACAAAAACTAAGCATATCAACATATACAGTACATACACTGTTTGTACTTACATTCTATTCCAATGTAATGAGAGACCCATTGATTGTAGCATGTGAACAAACTGCTTTCCAGCACCATGCATATGATATGCAAAGAAGACCAAACATCATGGGGAAGCAATTTCGTGTTTTTGAGTTCCTAATGTTCCCAATAAAACCCAGAGTTTGCAATCCACAGAGCATTTTGTGAGCATTGGTTTTCAATAGATTACGGCTTACTGGATTTGAAATGACAAGGGATTCCAGCATGTCATGGAGAAGTGGGCATTTTTCATGGACTCCTTCCAAAATTTCTTTAAATATTGAAGGGCTGATGTTGTCAAAAGAATCCAGTGCTGAGCCACTGCGAACGTTCTTGTCACAAAGAGTCTCAAGCACTTTCATTTCATCTTTGATGGTAGCCTTTTGATGCATAGATAAGTGGTTTTTTAGTTGCATCTGATTTTAACTTTTCAATTTCCACTTCATACATTTTCATAAGTGTACCAATATAATTGTCTCTTGTCTGAGTCTCGTGTGTACTCCATCAACATTGTTGAGATATCACCACCATCACTGTAAGTTGAGGCAAGTTTTGACCAAATCTGACTCACAACTTCATCACAGACCTGCAGATTTTTTATAAGGTTACAGATGTCATCTGTAATGATAAAAAGTTGACAGTAAGATAAAGAATCATACATATATAGTAAGACACTGATTAGGTTAAGAAAATGATCAATGTAACTTCATAATTAACTTAGGCTACAGCTCATGAACCAACATTTTGACACTTCTGCATGGTGACTGTAGTTGCACACTATCTATTTACGACATGCTAACATCGTAAGCTTATTTTAATGAATAATGTGATTTCACCACTTAAAGGTGTATAAATTGATGAAGACACAGGGTGTTAGCTACTGTAAAATTTAAAAAAATTCTGCACCTCATAACATACTCCCTTCCAATGTTTAGAAAACACAGAATTTTCTTTTTTTTCTGGCAAGCACCCTGGCACAAGACAGGAGTGTCACAATAGGATGTGCACTCTACCTTGTTACTTCAATACGTTTTTAACCCTTTCCCTCCTAGGGGTTCTCACTTGACAAGTAAAATCGTCTAGCGTAGACAGAGTAATAGTCTAGCGTATAGTCTATATATATAAACCATAGTCACATCATTTTATTCCCTTGCACATCATATATATAATGTATATACTGTATATGTACATGTATATATATATATATATATATATCAATGCACTTTTTATCAAATATTGGCATACAAACACATTATCAGACACATATTGATTGTAAATACAGTAGACAAACATTTGAACCTTTAAAAATATTTGTATTGCTTTTGACACAAGTACTGTATTCTCCACAATGCCAAACACCCCTGGGTCCCCCCCCCCCCCCCGATAGACTGCAATATGGTAACGGCCAATAAATGCAGACAAAACAGGACAGATACATGTAACATAAGTTAGGTATACATGTAAAAAGGATATTGTTTACATCCAAATTTGTTCTCTCTTCTTGTGTAAACACCAGGAAAACTTCCTTTACAGCAATAGATAGACGGTTTCTTTTCTTATCTTTAAAACCAAGAAACGACAGTACACTCGCAACAGTTAATTCATGCCCGTCTTGAATTGCAAAACTTTCTCTTAGAAGCAAATTTAGGGTTGCCTTTCGTTCTGCAACTTCACGTCCACTAGGTTTTCCACCTATGGCCAGATAAAATCATGTTAGGCCTAGTTCAAACGTCAAACTTAATTTCACCACTGCTGAATCTATTAATGAAAATACCTGACTTATTTGCATTAGATTAGACACATGAAAAGTTCGACGTTTGAATAAGGCCTTGATTTCTTTAAGTAAAATCTCACTAAAACGTCAAACAGGACTTGTAAATATGTATTGGTTTATAAATTATATACATACCAACATTAAATCGCTTTGGTTTTGGCAATCCAACTTGTTTCGACGAAGGTGTCAGATGATGCTTTCCTCCGATCAGACTATCGTCTAAATTGCTCTTAAGCAAACGGTCAACTTGGTGTGCTTGTCCTTGGTGGATCATCTAATGATAAGAATTTGTTATAAGAATTAAAAGCCTCCCTAACCATGGGCATTTTACCTAAATTTGAGTATAAACAAAAAAGGTCAGATGGCCACATGGCGCACACCTGGCTGACGCTGTAATTCAACACTTGCCGTGAATAGACAGATTGCCTAAAGAAACATCCAGACCTTCAGAAGAATCAGAAAAAATGTCTTCCAGGACCAATAACGGACCACTGTCGTCAAGAGCCTCCGTCATCTCTTAAATCAAGCCATTTTCACTGTTTCGAACAAATTTACCGAGTTTCGACACACGATTTCGCAGGCTCTTCTCTTCTCTCACCTGGCCTTCCCATCAACCATTGCGCGCGCTCTACGCTAGTTCCCTGGTTTCACAAACGCGCACAAACGCGAATTATTTTCTTAAAAATTATAAAAAGAGCCTGCAGAGGAGGCAGACGAGATGGAATCAAACACATGAAATCCCTAGCTTTTTTCAAAGATCTTGTCCAGGAGGACAGATGTTTGACAGCTCTGAAAGTATGGATCCTATACAAGACAAACGTAACCTTTGTTGGTGCATCATATTAAATTGAATGTTGGTGCAACATAATTGAAGAGAAGTAAAAATAAAGATAAAATGTTCAACAAATATATTTCAATGAATCAAGGTCTTTATCTATCAAGGTAATGCAGTCATTTTATTGATTTCTATTTTTGGTGTTTTAAATGGAGCCTGTTTTGCAATAGATTGTGTTTAGACCTTGGAATCAAAATTGTTTTAAATCCATGAGCTTTAATTGCCACAGTATTATGGTAGATTGTGGTAGTACAACCAGCTTTATTCAGAAAATGCAATTATTTGATGTTTAGTTAGTTATGTTATCCATTCCTGCAGAGGCTGGCCTTAACCGGTTAGTTGTTTAGATGCTGTACTGGTGATGTACAATATTGTTGGTGTACTGAATATCGACCAGTATTGAAATTCCTGTACAGCCCAGCTTTATTCATGCAATGCAATTATTTGATATTTAGTTAGTTAATATGGTTGGTACTTGTGCTGTACTGGTATACAATATTGTTGGTGTAGTCATACTGAATACATATCAGTATTGAAATTCTTTTATTTGATATTCAGTTGGTTATGTTACCCATTCCTGTAGAGGCTGCCCTTAACCGGTCCTTTGCTGGAAAAAAATATGGTTGGTACTGGTGCTGTACTGGTATACAATATTGTTGGTGTACTGAATATCAGTATTGAAATTCTTGTATGACCCAGCTTCATTTAGACAATGCAATTATTTCATGTTTAGTTAGTTAAGTTACCCATCCATGCAGGGATCGACTGTCCTTAACCGGTCTCTTTAATCTGCTGGAAAAAATACGATTGGTAGTGGTTTACATGCTGTACACCATGGTATACAATATTGTTGGTTTACTGAATATCAGTATTGAAATTGCTGTACAACCAAGCTTTATTCAGACAATGCAATTATTTGATGTTTAGTTAGTTATGTTACCCATTCTTGCAGAGGCTGGCCACCTGTCCCTTTTTTTTCTGCTGAAAAAAATTGTCTGACCGTTAGCCAGAATAAAATTATGTTATGGCTGTTAGAGGAAATAACTATCATGTGAGATCTTGCTTACCGTGCTTGAGCATAGGGAGGAAAACCAGATAACTGAACAAATACTTATATGTGATGTGTCCAGTGTATAATTCCATGTAATTTCATTTCATCATTTTAGCTCTTTTTTGTGTTTATGGCAGATAATGTGGAAGCATCAGCGATCACATATTAAATACTGACTCACATGTTACAGTTCACATGTGAGACCTTTACTCACTTGTTATCACAATAAGTATATTGTCATGTGAACACATGTGAATCTATTTCACATGTAAAAATTTCACATGTAAATCTATTTCACATGTTAAACTTACACATGTGATCACATATGAATCTATTTCACATGTTAAACTTCCACATGTGAACACATGTGAATCTATTTCACATGTTAAAATTCCACATGTGATCACATGTGATCACACGTGTGAAAGCATGTGGAATTTTTGTAAGGGTCTAGGCTAAACGTTTCAAAATATTAGCTTTCGAGTAAACAAATTACACATAACACATAACACTAGCCCAGCACGGCTTTAATTATTTAGCACGACAATGGCGTAATTTCATTGGCCCATGTACACAAAGGGAATGTAATGTAGCTCTCGGGTGAGCAGACGTTAGTTTGGGGGAGGTTAAATAACACGTAACAGTTTAGTAGTAAACTGATAAACTTGTGGCCCTCTAATATGAATACTTAATTAAAATATATAATTACATGCATTACCATAAAAGAATAGAATAAAACATGAGTAGTAAAAGTTATATTAAGAGTTCAAAATTGTCTAGGTTGGAATACTTCTCAAAGAAAAATTGTCTAAGAGCTATCTTAAAAGATTTTACTGATTATTTTTGTCTAATTGCTATTGGAATACTATTCCAAAGTTTAGTACTTGTGACAGCAAATGTCTGACCCCCTTCGCTTTCACGTTTGTAAGAGGGGCACATTAAGTTAACGTTACTATATCGACTGTTTCTTGAATGAACATCAGAGTTCCGACAAAGAAGTCCTCGAATGTAGGTAGGAGAGGTTCCCTTCAATGTATTGGAAATAAAAGTACATTTATAATGTTTTATTTCATCAAAAAACGGCAGCCAGTTTAGCTTTAAACTCCCTTTTTTTTATTTTTAGCACCCTATGAAGATTTACGGAGGAACACGAGGACCAAATGGTACTTCCATACATTAAGATGTATTTTATTAGGGTGTTGTAATATAATATATACTCGCTCACGAAGAGGCAGAAATCTGCAAATCTTTCTCAGTAACAAATTCTCTGAGACAGTTTAGTACAAAGCTTATCGATATGATTATCAAACGATAACCTGTCATCCAAAATGACACCAAGAAGTTTCTGTAAGGAGACTTGATTAATAATTGTTCCATTGGCGGATACATTTAGGTCTGTTTAATTAAAATCATGGAATTTTCCTGAGTCCATTTTGAGATTGAGTCTGTGTCGTGTTGGAGATTTTGTTCGATTTGAGGGGCAGCATCTGTGTGGTTAGAAGACGAACTCAGGGTTGTGTCATCAGCATATATATCAATGACGGATTTGGTGGTAACAGATGGCAGATCATTTATAAATACCAGAAACAACAAAGGACCTAAGATGGAACTCTGCGGCACCCCACATTCTAGTTGTTGCATGGTAGATTTATGATCACAGATCTCTACTTATATACTGCGGTCGGTTTGACCATAGACAATCCAGAAGACAGGGACTAGAAACGCCACTGATTTCGCGCGTTATATCCGTGATATGGTCTGTGCATACATTTTGCGGGCTCGTTTAATACCAAAATAATAAAATATGGCGGATGCGGTCAACTGGGATGAGATATTGGAGATAGATTTTGTAGAAGACAGTGAAAGTGAAGGCGAAGATTCAAGTAGCGAAGACGGAGAAAGAACTGAAAACGAAGGTAATTAATTATTCCCTTGTGTTAAACGTTTTCATGTGCTCATTTTTTGTCTTGAATGGTCACAATACACAGATTTCCACAACAGTGACAATGATTCTTAATGTTTGTTATTCTTTATTTCTTACATGTAATAGTTCTCTTCACTCTAGCTCGTTACATGCATTTGTGATTTGTATAAAATCGACTGTCAATTACTGTAGTATACTATATTTCCCACTCGATGAGCCAGCTCACCACCCTGCTAGCAGACCCTTATAAATACGTCTGCTAGCAGGGTGCCAGCTCATTTGTTTGAAATCCTATATTGTACACTAAACTTTTCTTCTAAAAAGACTAAAAGAGCAAGTCGCTAGAGATATTTTGATAACATTTAAAGCTTTGTTGTGATGTATACCTTTTATTTCTCAATTTCAGATGGAAAACACAAACGTACAAGTGAAAAGAGAGCAAAGCCTCTAGGTAAAACTTCAAAATTATGGTTTAATTCTTGCTACAAATTGTGAAAGGCAGTAATTTATTAATTTAAGTCTAACTGACTTGTATAGCAGATCTTAGACAATCCAGAAGACAAGATTGTCTTCTGGATTGTCTGTGTCTCTGTGAACAGATAAACTACAGTATGTTTAAAAAGAAAGCGAGTCTATGATTTCATTTGTATAAATACAGTACAGTATAATATGTATAAATTATTTTGTATTAACTACAGATATTATGAAATAAACTATGAATTGTAGTCTGTGGTGTCAATACTTTTGTACGATTTTAGTACTGTTGTTTAAGACTGCCAAATATCTTTAAGTATAGTCACAGACAATCCAGAAATATACAAATTGTCTATGGGCTATGGAATACATGTAGTATACCAGTTTGGAATCTAGACGCTGTATGCCGGACATGTCCAGTGTACAGCCACAAATTTTGGCGTACAATTCTTGGTAAATGATGCTGGTGTACACTTCGATCTATGTTGTTTGAGATATTTGCTTAGATAAACACCGTGTTTGGACTGGCGTGCAATCGCCAGGATTGGTATACAATCACACGCTTGTTAATTACCGTCCGGCGTACGAAAAAACAACTTTCCAGACTGGGTAGTATATTAAGTTATTTTTTAAACATGCACAGATCAAAGAATACAGAAATCTTACAAAATTCAGATGGAATTAATTCAGTGTACAATGGGTATAAGTTTTTTGTAAAAAATTCTGTATGGATTTTCACCCTTCCTAGCTTTTGTTTTTTTGTTCTTGTTTTTTTTTAATACAGAGATTCCTCACACCAGTGATACAAAATACTTGATCACCAACTTATGTAATGATGGTGAACGGTTATTGGTGGAAACACTTAATGATATAATATCAGATCCCTTTAACAAAATAAAAGGATCCCAACATGGTCCTAAAATAGTTTCTTCTGCTGAGTGTATGCTACAAAATAGAAGACTATGTGATGTGAAAATGTTTCACATCATATTAGCTAAACTTTGGAAAGCAGCAACAACAGGGGATTTAAAGCGGTTACCTACCAATCAGCGTGAAAAGATGTGGCAAGCTTTTCATGTTCTCTGTTCAGATCCTGATTTTGTCAGAGAATTTGAGGTTTACCTTCATCCAGCACTATTTCAGCAACCTACCAAGCTTTTCATTCAATCTGTGATTCACAAATTGTTTGAAAAAATTGTTCTTGTGAAAAACCAGACTGATCTTCATTCAGATGTCAAGGATACGCCTAAGGAGACAAATATGACAAATGTGGAAGAGAACATTTTAAGGTATGCGGCTGGGTTTGTGCCATTCTCCTTGATGAGACAATGTACAAAACGACAGCCAACCTGCAACAATGAATATGGGAAGAAAATTAAATGCCTGGCTGCTCTCGCTGTAGAAAATGAAATTGATCAGCCACAAAGTTTTCTTGAGTACACTAAATGTTGGATAAACAAAGAAAACAGAGGGGTTTGTTTAAGCTGAATGATGATGGCTATTTGTTTTTTAGAGCAGTAGAACGTCATTGCAGGAAATATTTTCAGAAAAACTGTGTAAGCAGTAAATCATCTGATATTAGACTGCCTGTGTTAGATGCAGTATTCAAAGACAAAGTTGCTATGGAGCATTGGGCACGTGCAACCACAGGACACAAATCAACTGTGTCTCTTCAGGTCATGCAAATGTGTGTCAAGCTGTGGGTGAATATCAGAGGGCATGCGTTTGCAACCAGCTGGATTGAACAGTTTAAACAACTACAAACTGTAGAGGCAGCTGCAAAAAAGGCACTTAGGAAAAATCTTAAAAATATTACTGTTTGACAGAAAGCTAAATCTATTCCTAAACGTATTGGCTAAAAATAACTTTAGTTACACAGGCAATTTTTGTGGTGATTTTTCTCATTTTGACGCATGTGATTTTGAGTGGTTGACTAAAAAAACTATTCAATTACCGGTATATAGCTTTGTACAAATGGTCTAATACATTTGTAAGTCAATACATTTGATCACATGCGTCAAAAGGAGAAAAATTGCAGCAAAAATTGCCTGTGTAAACGGGTCTTAATATATTTGCCAGTATAAAATGCTTCTACAAGTTACATACTGTACTGCAGTTAACTTAGGCTAGCCTCTGTTTCCTCGGCTTTTTTGGCAGTGGAGTGTCATCAATCACCTCTTCTATACTAGCACCATGTTTAGTGTTCCCAGTCACTGGGGCAAGAGCTTGTGAACCAAGTAAACGCAGGCTGCTTTCATTATAATTGAATTGTACCACTGTTGGGTTTTCATTCCCTCCCTTCATCTGACGATGCTTGCCAAAGTGAGATTCAAGTGGATCTTGGTTAAATCTTTCACTCAATATGAAATTAATCCCTGAATTAGCCAGTAGTTATTTCGTTAACTCCACAAATGAATTCACTGAAAATAATATTGATATTATAAACTACTTAATATACAGTATAGAGGATATTACAAGAAAAATCATGTACACTGTAGCTTTGGGGCAGTAGAAGTAAATGATTGATTTAAAGTCAGAATATTTCTTACCAGTCATTGTTAGTCCATCTATGGTTTGATTACTTAATTTCATTTTTGCCTTTTGCTTTGGAAGAATGTTTGGCAAAGCATCTACTGATTTGGACCAATCAGTTAAATACTTCATAAAGTCTTCCTTTAGCCACTGTGCAGAAACAAAAACAATATTTACAGTAATTCATTATTATGATAATTGAAGAAAAATTCTGCAAGTAGAAATTACTAAAACTATTTTTTAATTACTGATGTTAATAATTTAATGAAAGTTTGAAAATAATAAATGTCAGCTTAAAAATTGTACAAAACATTGTGAATCGCATGTAAATTTTTATCAGACAAGACCCAATTTATCTCACTTTTGGATTTACATGCATCTCGTTATACAGCATTTTGTATTATTTACTGCATACAATTATTGTACCATTGATTACATATGATTGTATGCATATAGTACCTTCAAACGGGGATCATCTGCTGATCTGTATGGAGCTAGATTTGATTTCCTTCGCCTAGTCGCCTCGGTTAATGATCTTGTGTTTAAGCAATCAAAGAATTTATCAAATGTTTGCACAAACTGCACTGTGCCTTTCACTTTTTTGTTATAAAAGGCATCCAGTGCATTAGCCACAGATGTGCTCAGTACCTTAAAGAAAAAGCAAGCACTTCCTAGCGTATGGATTATAGTGTGGCTTAACTGTCAGGGTTTCTAATACCCACCCACTTTTGCCACCTCCCATGCCATCATTGATTATGGGTAGGGGTTTCTCTATTGATGAGTGAAATTGTCTAGACATATTGTTCAGAGTTATATTATTTTTTCTCTATTTTAATACATACCTGAGCAGCTAAACATACTTTCATCCGTGAATATGATGTTAGGTATATATGATCATATTTAAGCTTCGGTACCAATCTTAGCCCACAATGCTTCAGATCATCCTTATAAAGATTGACAAGATGAAGCCATGATATATCATATCCACCATTCTAAAGTAAATTTGGGTTAAAGTTAATACTCTCAACCAAAAATTCAAAATTTCTGATGTGTGGTGGAGAAGATAGAATTAACTGGGCCAAACTGGGGGGACAAGGTGGGGATCTATGACCACACATGTACAGTATGTGCAAAACGTGTGGACATTTAATCACAACTCGTGAATAAAAATCGTCGCAGCATTCTAATTAGACTATTATTAATTAATTAGACTGTATTAATAATTAATTGGACGCTAGGGGAAGTGGAATTAATGTTACCATGGCAACAGTGACCAGTAAAGTTCAAAATGGAGGTTTCATTTAAATTGTAGTGGGCAGATTTTCACTTTCCCTACAACTTGTGGTACACTATGAATTGAGAATACCATTTAAATATTTACAAAAGACTTAAACTGGAAATGTTTGTTGTCAAGTAATGAAAGAAAAGCTTGGACGAGGAAGCGTTACGAGTCACATTCGCAAGGACGGCAAGGTAAAGTACTTGTATTTTGTCCAGTATTATAAAGTTCGAAGTTTGTACGTATACGTGCTTCCAGTTGCTTGCAAGTTTTAGAAGACTTCTTGTACGAAAATTAACTGACCATTTTGAAAGAGCATTGGAAAAATTGTTTGCAATTTTTCATGAATATTGTAAACTTGTAGTATATAAATCATGATTTTGCTCATGCAATTAAGGATAATACTACTACTAATTAGTGTTAATCCTTAATTGCACCATAGACAATCCAGAAGACATGGGTTGTCTATGATTGCGATTACCCATACAAATTATATTATATTAATTTGATACTTGCCCATAGTTGTCTTGTCTTTTTATTCCATGCACTATTCTCCCAGTTGTTCCTAACAGTTTTGATAAGATGTGGCACGTCTGAGATGAAAAACAAATCCCTTTCGTCGAGGCTGTAAATATTTTTTGTTTTGTACACAACTGTTCCCTTTGGTGATTTTGGTGGTTTGTGAATCTTTATACATTTTCTATTGGTAGAAGCTCCATCACAGGTACTAGCAATAACTTTGAACCCTATAGTTTCTAAGTATCTTACCCCATCCCAAAGAAGAGGAAAAAGAAGGTCAGCTGTTATGCAACCACTGCAAGGGAAATGGGCCAATGGATATTCAAGTCTTGTGGCAACTCCACGGACCATAAAAACGAGCATGTAGGTAGCAACATCAGGTGTGTTGTGAATTTCATCTTTGCACTGCTTTTCAAAATCTATCAGGGTGTTGTTTATGTCTCCTAAGTTAGCAAAACCGATAAGTTCCCCAGTGTGTTTACAATAAACTAGGTCACTCTTGAATTTCACTTCGTCATGAAGCAAAACCACAAAGTTTTGCCACTCTTCCAGAGTTTGAAACTTGGCTTCAACAAGGAGGTGTTCGAATATTGATGGCTGGAACCCAGATGACATCTTGGTCCAATGAGTGTAGTCACATAAAGTTCTTTCACTGGGTAGTTTCAGAAACCCTGAATTTCTCATTGCCCTGTATGCTGAGGTTGATCGAAGTTTAATATTCAAACACCACTTCACCATGAGTGGGTGCCACCTAATCTGTCTTGAGTCTTTACAGGCCAGGGCTTCCATTTGCTGCTGCCAAAATAGTCTGCGAAATGTTCCTTCAGGCAATTCATCGTTTAGACATGCACCATTTGATAAAATATTGCCTAAATAATCATTCATCTCCTTATCAAGAACATGACCTTCTTTTTGGATAGCTTGGTCTAATTTTGCTTCTACATTCTTTAACATTCGCTTTGTTGATTTCAGTTCTGTGTGTAATGCTTGTAATCTTTCATTTTTCTCTTCTGGAGAAAGGTATCTGTAATTAGTATGACTGTCCACTGCTGTGTGCTGTTTTTTGTCATTTAACTGATGAGTTTGCCTACTTTTTATAACACGCAAATAATTTCTATTTTTTGTACATTCAGTACATCGATTTTTTCCACTTTCAACCAACAATGAACACTGCATAGAGCGTATTGTACTATTGAAGCACAGCCCATTTTCAAACTCAACTTCATGTGTTTCCTTGACTACAGAATTGCTTCTCACTTCAGCCATTGATGGTATTTCAATATCAGGGTTTCCACAGCATAATTTGGCTGAGTGGACAATATTCACTATCTCCAGAAAATCCTCATTAGCTTTTATTTCTTGATACTTCTTTAAGTTTTCTGAACCTGGGCTGTCAAACTGCTTGATAATTCTTCCAAGGACTCTTAGTGTCCATGTATTATCCTTGCTTACTGTTACTGATTTAGTTATTGTGGGATCCTTGGTGTAATCTTTCATTCTTGCCTGCAAGTAAATAACTTTTAGTGATTCATCATCAGCTTTAACCATTGTCCAACCAGAAGGCAAACCAACACTTTTGACGATCTTTGCCAAGTTTGTAAGATTGACATTGTCTACAAGTGTAGCAAGTGGCTGACGTCTTTCGTTGTCTCCAGTGCAAGTACTGGTGCTATTAATTAGTACATCATTCATTCGTGTATCCGATTGGTCTCTCATAGGAGCTGATGCAACAGAAGGGGATTTTTGAATCAAAGTATTGGCATCAAGATTTAATGACCTGGCACAAATAGGTTTATATCCATGATCCATGATTTTCTTAAAACAATGAATATCCAAAATTATGGTCCCATTAAATATTTCTATGTTTTAATCAGATTTAAATTATTTTCACAGCATTAGCATTTCTTAATTGTTATTATAAATTAAATTTTTAAATACCTGTTCATTATTTTCCTTGTTGTCTATAAATGAAGTAGAATGACAAACATTTTGACTAGATGTTTAGGACAAATATGTGTTTAGTGAACAATTTACTTGAATCGTTATATGACTTCTTACCTTATATACAATGATATTACAGCGTTGTAGTTTCTTTTTTGTCGAACTGTTTCAGTTCAAACAGTACAAACTTCATGTCAGATAACAGCAAAAACGAAAACCCGAACCATTGTATTTCCACATTTGACTGGCCAGTTTGAGATGCTTTTTCTTTTACATTGGGTTCTCAAAAGTTGAACATAAAAAATAGAAACAATATTATATTATTCATATGATATTGAGAGGTTTTTTTAATCAACGTCGTGGCGTTCATGCTGAAAAACACTGACTTTTTATAGCAACCCGTTATAAAATTTTACTTACTGTGTCCAAAGCTTGATATTCTTCGTAACATTTCTTTATTAAAAGTCCTCAGCTCTGCCTAGTAGTGGTATTTACAGTTGTGGTGAACTTTGTCTCTTCCAAGGATACAATTCAGACGTTATAAATGTTGTGGTTTACTGTTATTTTCTTCAAAAAACTCTTTTTCAGACAAAAAAATATAAAAACCTTTGCCCCGCAGCTCTGGACTTCGGACTGAAAAAAGTGGCGTGATGTTTCGTCATCACTTTGAATAAATGGCGCGGTTTACCATATAAGGTCTGGTTACGTCACCAGCTTGCAGCAACAACACGTTAACGCAACAAGCTTTAACTCCATGTGTGAGAGTGAATAAAACTCCTTCAAATACTCCTTGTGTTGTTCGAAACCAATAAATGGAGTTAAAAATACAAATGTAAAATAACTCTCCCGGGGGGAGTTACTCTGACCCCCCTTCAGGGGATTAAAGATAATTACCTGCAATTCTACCCTTTCGTCGGCGTTACAATAACCCAACAAATGGTGTTAAAATAACTCCTTTAAAATAACTCGAGCGAAGGGAGTTACTCTGACCCTCCCATTGGGATTAAAACAGCTCCTTGAAAATAACAGTGTACATGCAGTGTTATTATAATTATTTCGTGACGCGCTTCACCTTTGTCGCTCAAACGACAAGCTTTCCATGGACAAAGAGACAGAGCGAGTGCTCGTTTGGGTTCCAATCAGGATCGTTCTGAAATATGAATAGCCTTTTAATTAATGTTTCAAGTGTACTGTTGACATGTTAGGCCCTCGGTCAAGATGTCTTAGCTATATGTGTGATTGTCTGTATATACGCAGAAATCAACTGTACTTGGTACTGCTTGAGTTACATGTAGGCGTATAAAAAACTTATTCAAAAAGCGCGTTGATCATTGTTGAGACAAATCAATTCATGTGTTACCAAATACCAGAGTCTAACGTAGTAAAGATCAGAACGAAAGCGATATATTATCACATTCTTTTAACAATGCGATTAGCGACTGGGTTTCCTGTTTTTCCCCATTTACCTAAAATTGTCATTTTAAGATTAGAGTTAAGATTAGGGTTGGGGCCGGGCTTGGGTTAGGGATTGGGTTGGAGTTTAAGTAAGGGCTAGAATTAAGCATTTATATTGTTAAGTTATTAAAGGCATTTAAAAATTAATAATTATTGTCGATTCTAGATGATACGTGAGAGCATATGCTGAGTATGTTTTAGTGAACTATTTACGTTGTTCAATCATTATCTGTAGGCCAAATAAATACCAGTATCCGCATGTACGCATTGCGTACCTGTTTTTATATATTGGAATGACCTTGGATGTTTTCCACTGAGTCGGGAGATGCAGTGATTTATTATTCGACTGATTGATGGTGAAACCGCTGATGCAGCAAGTTTTAATAGTTTAACACTTAAGCCATCAGGACCCATACCTTTCTGATTCGGTAGAGATTAAAAACGTTAGACTACTACGTTTTCTATTTTAGCAGTATATCTAACCTTACTATATTTCAATATTTATTCATTCAGTCATCTCATCGAATCTATATATTCCACAACCTCATACCCAGGGTCTTATCTCCGCTCCCCCGCCCACCGCTGCGAAAAGACCCTGGTTGGGGCTGGTCACGTGTTTCGAGGACAAAAATATAACTTACTGGGGGTAGGTTATTTAGAAAGGCTAAACTGAACACGCAAAGAGAATGTTTTTATAATGTGATTTATTTTATTCTGACAAGACAACGTGTACGTTTTATAACTGTCAAGAAATCCAGAGCCAGACTGCATGCCCAAATCGATGTTTATTTACGTCAGTTTCCTCAGTGTTGTGCGATGTTGTAAAACTGTATGTACAAACAGAAGTCGCCGTCCTGAACTCGAAGGCCTTTATGTCTCGATTTTTTTCTTTTTGAAATAGTAAAATACATGTAAATCTCTCCGGTTGATTAGCGCCTTCAGCTTGGGCTTTATTCGGCGATGACTCTACCCGAATACACCGCCAATTTTTCGTTAGTCGCTTTGTGTCCCGCCGCTTTGCCTTTGTTTGTTTTCAAGCGTTTCTTTGCGCGCGTCTGACTGTTTGCGTTTATACGAAACGGTTGCCTGAAAAACAAAGACAATATCAGTAAACTATGAACATTTAGACGTAAAAATTTTGACGTTTGTTGGCAGTCGATAACTCTCTGGCTTTCCTTGGAAAGAAAATATCACTCCACAAAGAGCACACAACTGTTATTGAATTCTGAATGTCTGCTGATTAGTAGTTACACTAATTTGATTTAAATCGCAGTCTGGATTCCGCAAGATGCATGCAAGCCCTGATATATATATATATATATATATTCATGCAGCGGAGATTAGGTTAGATTACTTTACGTTTGGAATCGCATTAGAATAAGTGTAAAATCTTTCGTATTCAACAGTTCACACAAGTAATTGATTATCATACTATCACAGTCGAATCCGTGAATAAAATATGAATAAAATATTAACGACAAAAATTGTTAGTGGAAAACGCTATTTACCTGGATACAGTCAACTCTCGCCTTGCAGACACCCCGCTATTAAGGACAATTGGTAAATCCCCAGCCGAAACTACTATGAAATGTATTGAAATAACTCTCGCTATTATGGACTCTCGCTATTACGGAATTGCGGACACTTCATGTGGTCCCCCAACAAACATTTTTATTGTTCTACTCTCGTTACAACGGACACCTTGGACGTATTTTTCTGGTTTTCTGGAAAACACGGACACACGGACATGGAAAACGCGGACATGGAAAACGCGGACGAAACCTGTAACCCGTCTTAAATAGCTCACTGCATGACTGTGAGAAAATACAATTTCTATGGTCGGGCCGGGGGGGGGGGGGGGACCCGTGTCCTCCAATAATTTGCAATATTTGCTCTTGTTCAGTTAGTATAAGCGATAAAGAACATAAAAGCGTAAAACCTTAACAATTGAAGACCGATTTTTTATCACTTTAAATTTGTTGAGATTTTTTTCCACAGGGTACGTAGCGTTACTGCGTTAGTAAAGTCCTACTAAGTATAGGTTAGTTACCGAACCCGAGATAACTACGTCCCGAATGACCGAGGTAAATAACTGACGTAGTTACCGAGGGTGAGGTAAGTAATCTGCTTAGTACATTATCACAGAGGTTTTTGAGTTAGAAACTCATTTTGAATTAAGTTCTGATTATTTTTGGACTAGTAATCTGAATGTGTGAGAAACGCAATTTGTTTTTAGCATGTATATGGATGTTCAGTTGCCTAATCTATTCCCATCGGGACTTGTGGAGCTATGAAAAGCTTTCTTTAAGAATATGTGTTTCTATAACATTTGGTTTAAATGATTGATTTTATTCTAATTAGGAAACGTTTTAGAATTTATAGTGTATTCAAATGATTCTCGTGGTCGTGGAACGTGCGTTTCATTATAAGAGAAGATGCGATGGCGTCTGAGAGTGACGAAGACATATTCATGACACAATCTAGATTCCGTAAAACTGTGTGTCGAAGTATTGCATGGTACATCGAATTTAATTGAGCACGAGGAAGAAACGCGAGGACGAAAAGTCAACCCTGTCAGCGATAAAGATGTCGAAGTGGCCGGCTGGCCGCGGTAGAGCATATCCCGAAAGTGACTCGTCAAGTTACGAAATGGTGCACAGATGTTTGGACTGAATGGGCCGTTGAATGAAATGGCCTCCCTGGCTGTCGCACCGACAAGTTTTCATATGTTCCTGAAGAGATAGGCGATTTCGCACATTTCGAAGAGCTCAACTTTTGGCTCAGGTTGAGGTAACTAACCTACTTAGTTCAAGATCACCGAGGTTGCCAAAGAAAACTGAGGCTACGTCCACACGTATAGCTACGTTTTCGTAGCGTTTTCATATTGTTCTCCGTCTTCAAGGGAATAGAAAACAATGGTCTACTTACCTGAAACAATATGAAAACGCTACGAAAACGTATACGTGTGGACCTAGCCTGAGATGCTGAGTTCGTTATCACAGAGATTGTCTAAAAACACTTCGGTCGCGATGATAAATCCTTTATCACATTTGTGACCATTGATTATAGCTTATTTTCCCAACCACGCATAAATCAAGTTAATTGCCCCGGGCTAATATATATTAGCCCGGGGCAATTAACTTGTTGGGAGTAACTATTAAAAATAAACAACCGCGGTACATCAAAAAAACCGAGGTGATAATGACAAATTAGGACCCAGTTTTTAGACGAAAACCAAGCACTTCAAACACGCACCAATATGTGAAATTGCCCTGATTCTTCCCTTCAAACCCTTGTCTCAATTTTTTTCGCACCCAGAGACTCTTTTTTCAATATTTCTTACGCCACAGGAGCCTTTTCTTTTTCAGTAACAGCGCTAAGACGAGTAAAAGCTTCGTATAGAGTAATAATCTGTTGTTTAAGGGGCGCCCATTTAAAAAAATAAATTATTTCCCGCCTTCATCGGCGAGCGTCGGCGATTGTCCCAAATGTGAGCATCGGCGATGAAATGCGACAAATGAAAACCAGGCTTTATAGGTGGTGTGCAACCAATCCCTTGAAATTAAAAGGAGAAAGATATTTTTGCCATGTTTATGGATGAAATTATAATTGCAGATGATGAAAAACCTTTCTCAAATTCTTCCAACATGGCGGCAATAACGTAGGATGCGCACCACCAATTAGCTGCTGACTCCTTTATTCCGATCGCCATTCCGCCAACTTAGATGAGATAGCTAGAGTGTTAGTTATGTCGTGTATAGTCAAGGGCAAGCTATTATGCTAGTCTTCTCGCCATTATCGCCTATAGTTGAGAGCCTTGAAGAATTGTTAAAGGCTATTAAAGAACTTAACTGCTCATAAATATATGAGGTTGGTCGTCTGTGTGTCCAATTATGTGCCACGTCAACACAGTAGGGGTCAGTCACAAGTTACAACAAAGTCTAGTAAGAAACCGCCAGATCGACATGCTAGTCCTCTCGCGATTATTGGCTAGTTGAGAACCCTGAAGAATCGTTAAAGGCTATTAAATATCTACAGGGCTATATAATACCGCGGCTATCTTAACTGCTCATAAATATATTGAGGTTGGTGTGTCCAATTATGTGCCGCGTTAGCACAGTAGGGGTCAGTTACAAGTGACAACAAAGTCTAGCAAGAAACTGCCAGATCGACATATAATATTGCAAAAGCACCACAAATATTAGCCCACTATAGCAGACGCTAAAATAACGTTCCCTATAGCAGGCTACACAAACATTGGCTTGGATAAGTGTATACAGTCGTTGGCACCTAAGCGTGTACACCGCCTGTCAAAACCACAGGCGCCCCAATTTCATGGTGTGTGGTAGCCAATCACGTCTCGCAAATCTCACTGTGTTGATTTCCAAACGGTTGACTTTGGCTTAAATCTAGCCATGTTTTGACCACAGCGCCCCAATTTCAAGGTGTGTGGTAGCCCGCAGTGCGGGTGTTTTAACGGTAATATTTCAAAATATATATGACTTGACATAAAACCAGTAAACAAACGAACGGGTTGTCCTAAATATCAACATTATGTGAATAAAATCTACTAACCTCGTCAATATGATGTCTTGTCTCGTGTTTTATTCGTCGTCGAGTTGGTTTGCAGCGATTTACGACGAGTTATTTGCGACGCCGTTGCTTCCCACTTCGGCGACTCTTCGAAACCATATATAATAGAAAGGCTGCACACTTCAGCGAGGACACCCCGAGCTCAAAGTCAAACATCTCCGCTCAAAATCGTCGCTAGACCATATAAATTATTTCACGAGCGCATAGCACGAAGGTTATAGAATACGGTTTGTTGACAACTCGTGGAATTTTCGCCATGTACGAACCCTTTACCCTTCTCAAATTCATCAGTTCAAATGTCCTCAGAGCCGCGGCGACGAGTTCGTGTTCTGATTTGAACAAAACACGCCCTGCCCGGGGTGGGACAGTCAAGTTATGCGCATGAATTACCGGGGGGGGGAATTGCGCGGCTTCATCGCGGTTGGCTGCCTGAGACAATAGCTAAGGCTCAAATTTATTCAAAATTTCCCCCCGGTAATTCATGTGCATAACTTGACTGTCCCACCCCGGGCGCCCTGCCTGGGGTGGGACAGTCAAGCAGCAACAAAACACGCCCTGTGTTTTGTTGCTGCGGCTCGTCGCCGCGGCTCTGAGGAGATTTGAAACTGATGAATTTGAGAAGGGTAATGGGTTCGTACATGGCGAAAATTCCACGAGTTGTCAACAAACCGTATTCTATGGCAAGCCCAACCTTCGTGCTATGCGCTCGTGAAAGAATTATGGTCTAGCGACGATTTTGAGCGGAGATGTTTGACTTTGAGCTCGGGGTGTCCGCGCTGAAGTGTGCAGCCTTTCTATTATATATGGTTCCGAAGAGTCGCCGAAGTGGGAAGCAACGGCGTCGCAAATAACTCGTCGTAAATCGCTGCAAACCAACTCGACGACGAATAAAACACGAGACAAGACATCATATTGACGAGGTTAGTAGATTTTATTCACCGAATGTTGATATTTAAGACAACCCGTTCGTTTGTTTACGGGTTTTATGTCAAGTCATATATATTTTGAAATATTACCGTTAAAACACCCGCACTGCGGGCTACCACACACCTTGAAATTGGGGCGCTGTGGTCAAAACATGGCTAGATTTAAGCCAAAATCAACCGTTTGGAAATCAACACCGTGGGATTGGCGAGATGTGATTGGCTAAGGGCACTATCATGTGACAATAATGTATTGGTTTGAATGTATTGAATGAATACCTAATACGTTTCCAAAGTAAACATTTAACTTTGACGTTGACATAAAACATGTTTTGACGGGCGGTGCATGTACACGCTTAGGTGCCAACGACTGTATATATTTTATTTATTTTTATATATTGAGCTAATAATACGTTTTCTTGGCACATTGATGATTGGTCGAAAATGTTGGCACTTGTTTTCTGTCAGCGGGAGACTCTTATGGGCAATCTGAGTCTGGAGTCCACACTTGTCTTATGGAACGAAGCTAGAGAGCTAGAGGTCTACATGTACGACTACAAGTGGTTACCATCAACTTCATTTTATTGCATTCTGTTCAATTTTGCATAGTTTGTGTGTTTTTCATTGGAACTCAAAATAATGAAGTTGAAGTTATAATGCGTGTATATGATTAAATGCATCATGGGCGATATGGAATTTTCCTGCTGATTCATTGAAATTCCATCAAATATACTTTCTCTTTCGAATTAAGAAGAGTAGAAGACGTTGTTTTCGTACGCGTTTACTTGGTCAGTATGCTGGAAAACTGGAGGGATCTTATCCCATATAGAAGTAACAACAGGTTTGGGAACGTTGTTTTATCATTGTTCTTTCTGTCTGCTGTAATTTTTACTGGAATTACAATAAATCTCAACGAGAAAGCCAGCTTCAGCTGTTACCCCGACAAGAGTGTTGCTAGTGATGTAAGTAAGAAGTACTTCACTACCTTCGTTAAGCATGTTGCGGCGTCGTGTTCCTTGAAGTACGACCAGAAACATAACTCACCAATCCCACTACGTGGCTTTGTTCTTTCAAATTTTGGTCTTATACTGGCCATATGCATCATTTACGCCTATAGTGTCAACACTCGTGTCAAAGGATATGACACTCCAGCATCAACCAGCGATGATGTAGAGCTTCAACCACTACAGCAAAGACATGCACAACCCGATCAAGAAGTCCAAACCAGAACCCATTTATCTGTCTTTAATATTTATGTTTTTCTTTTGCTGTTACGTATCGTGGTGGCGATCGTGTTTACTATTATAATGTTTTCTGCTGATTTTCCAACGAAGTTCTTCTGTCCCTGGCCGCCTTCAAATTCAAACATCACTGTTTCCAGCAACGGACGTAATGGCACAACGCCGATACCGTGCACAAATTCAGTTGGCTTAGAGAGAACAAATTCTGCAAGGGCAGTTGGGGTAGTGAACATCCTTCTGACTATTATTGCATTGGTAGAAATTCTTTATCTTCTGTGCCAGATCTGGCTTGACAAGGATTTTAATAGTGATTTGGAATTTTGCTGTGTGTATCTGCTTGGAAAAAGAAAAACAATTCGCAAAATCCTAAAACAGTACAAGAATAAACTCAACAAGTGTGGGGTATTCCAAATGGAAATGTCATTCGGCAAAAAGTCAAAAAAGAAATTGAAGGAAATGTATGTCAAACTGATCATTCGAGAAGGAAGAGAGCGTGAAATGCCAGAATTTAAAGAAATGGGAAGGCATGAAATATATAGAATGCACTTGAATTCTGCAGAGATTTCCATTACTAAAGAAATTGAAGATGTGTTCCATTCTCGTGGCAATGATGGAAAACTTCCTCGTAAAATTCTTGTGGTTGGTCGTCCTGGAATTGGAAAGTCTGTACTCGCCAAGAAAATTTTGCTTCACTGGACTGAAGAACTACACGAATTCTATGGTGGAAAACTAGCAATTTTCCTCAAGTTCAGAACATTTAATTCTGAAGAAAATAGATGTTGTTCTCTAAAAGACATGCTGAAGCTTGGCATTGGACTACCTGTTGATAAACTTGATGCTCTTTGCGACTATGCTTTAGCAAACCCTGAAAGAGTTCTTCTTATTTTTGATGGCTTAGATGAACTTCATGTTGACAGCAGCTGCTTAACAGAAGAAGATGACATCCCTGATGACTACAACAAGGCCATGCCAGCATTCTCTCTTTTCAGAAAGTTAGTTTCTGGCAGATTTATGGCTGGTGCAAACAGTCATTACAACCACAAGACCGACTGCAGATCGTCTCTACTCCAAACTGGAGAACTTTGACCAAACATATGAGATTTTAGGGTTCACAGAAGAGAAGATCCGAGATTATGTGGTGAAGTTTTGTTGTGAAAATGACATTGGAACAAGAGTGTGGAGCTATATCCAAGAAACAGCAGAGCTACTAAGCATATGTTATATTCCTGCCAGCTGTTTCATTGCATGTTTGACTTTGATAGAATGTATTAAAGCTGAAGATTGCAAAGACAGCGAATCTGGTGTGAATGAAGGCCTGCCAAAAACATTGACTGAACTTTACAAAAGGGCTATCAGAATTATCCTGTGGAATCACCACCCAGCATGCAGGAGTCAGATGAAAGTAACAGACTACTTGTATTCTGATGATAAATTTCCTGATGAAGTTAAATTCACATTGGAAACGCTTACAAGAGTAGCATATACTGGGATAGAGGAAAGAAAGCTGATATTTGACCTTGATTCAAATGAAGAAAATTGTGGCTTGTTCAACAGCTTGCCAAATGAGCGTAAACCTCTGTATTGTTTTCTTCACTTAACAATTCAAGAATACTTGGCTGCCAAAGAATTTGTTGATAAGACTAGCAGCCCTGGAGATGTTGAAGAATTCTTGTCAGAACATATTGACGATGGAAATTGGCATTTGGTAATTCAGTTCTATGCTGGACTGCTCAGAGACAAGTTCACAGAGGCGAAATTACTGGTGGATATCTGCAAGAGGTACAGTATATAGTTCATAATTATATAGTTTTACTGTGTTATTCAGTCACACGTTTAACTGGGGATGAGCTGATCGAGAAAAATCAATTTTACCGATCTGATAAATTCCGATACGATTTACGATCTGATTGTCAGCAGCATAGGCGTAGCAGCCCAATTCTATTTGGGGTGGCAGAGATTTTTGCCCAAAAAATTAGGGTTAAATATTGATTTTTAAGTCGTATTTTTCAGTCTTAGTTTAACGTATGGATTTTGCTTGAATATTTCACAGCAATAAACATCAAAATTGCCCGAAACTCCCAGCAGAAAGTGCCTGAATTTTCCTTTTTCAAATATTTTGGGAGGGCAATTTCCCCCCTTGCCTCCCCACTTACATGTAATATGCCTATGGTCAACAGAAATTCCTAGCACTTGAATTTGTGGCGAAACACTAGCAAAACATAACATTGTATATTGTTTGACAAAGATAATGTGAACAGTATCAATCATCTGCAAGACGGAGTTTAATTTAAGTTGAAATTTAAAAAATGAATTACGACTGACGGAAGTCAGAAACAAAAAAAATGTTCAACCAAACAAGAAATATGTCGTGTTTGAACAATGATGCACCATATCAAATTAATTAAATTTGACAATTTCTTTGTGGAATCACTACAACTTGCTGTAAAAGCCAGAGTGGTATTTATCCGACCGCCTTATGTTGATGTGATTGGCCGATAACCAATCAGCCTGAAAGTTGTTGATTATTGGCTTTTACCGATTAATTTGCGATTATCGCCTCATCCCTACTTTTAACCCATTCCTGCCTGTGCCAGTGCAAAATGGCCCTTATTGTTTTAATCTGTCTAACGCTAGACGATTTTACCCGTCAAAGGGAGAACACTTACAGTAGCCTGTGCACAGCCGCTTACTCACGGGAGAATGTCTATGTAACACCATTGCTAATCGTGTTCTAGGTCACAAGGATTTTCCACAGATCTGTGCAACGATGTCTGATTGGCCCTTTACAGTGCGCGTCTAATTGTATTATACAAGTTTTAATTGGCTGGTGTCCAATGTGCTAAATAACATTTCTCCAAGTACTCTTTAATAAACGCGCAGGAGTGTTTTATCAGATATAAAGACACGAGGCGAAGGCGAGTGTTTTTATATCTGATAAAACACGAACTGCGTGTTTATTGAACGGCTTCAAAAACGAACCACTTGGTAAGTTCATTGACATAGTAAGTTTGAAAAATAACCTTGTCTAAGCCGAGAAAATCAAAGCTAAAGTTTATATAAATCAGGAGGTATCTTTATCACATATAAAGACACTGATTAAACTTTAATTTCTTTTGAATTTTCCTCGTGAATTATTAATGAGTTTTTGAAGTGAAGTGTGAAACCACCAAATAAACTAATACAGTATTGTAGGAACTTTTTCTCGTTCAACTCTTCGAAATTGTTTGCTTGATCGTCAGTTATGGCAACAGCTGATAAACCAAGCGACGTTAAATATTACAGATTCAGATTGAGTGTTTAACGAATAGCATTTCCAACAGACAATCTATCTCGTTGTTGGTAAGGCCATGATTTAAAAATACTTATTTCAGACATTGATTGTTATCATTAATGAAGATGTGAAGTGATGATAATTGTGATACTGGAACTAATATACATATATGACATTTATGAAGATGATACAGTTTCTTATATAGTTTGAACAAAACGCTATTTTTAATTAAAAGTTCACAAATAGATGCACTCGACCGTGCGAAAGCCCGGCCATTGGAAAAACATCTTGATTATTTAGTAAATACCCTGTTGACAGACTGACCTTCTCACGAACACATCTTTCTATCGAATACATCCTTTAATGTGTCCGTTTCTTTATAGTAAAGGAAATTTGAAAGCATTACACACAGATTGAAATTATTTAATAATTATTATAATTTACTGAAAATCCACATGACCTCGCTCTCTCGTTAGTAAGACCAGCTGTGCACAGGCTAGAGAACACTCAGACACTTCGGGCAGCAATGGATTAACTTCTTATTTTACATTAGGGTCCCACTTAGGATGTTCAGTAAAGAAATATGCAGTATTACTTTTGGTATATATTTTTTTATTCATACAATACTCTTGTTGCTATGCGTGTTTTCATTGGTTGTTGCCCATGATCTATTAGAGGACAGACACATGGACACGTCAGATCACGTCAGCTGACTTGCTTTTTTCTTTCTTCATGCCCCAAAATCCGACAAGAGTTTTGATAAAAACCTTTTAAATTTTGGTATACAAATATATATATTTTTAATTTTTTGTTGTTGTCTGTTCAGTTATAGATGCACAGACGACGTCACAACGTGGTAAGAACATCAGTGACCCACTCGATTGTCTCTCGTGGGCCACTTTTTTGTTCTTACCACGTTGTGACGTCATCTGTGCATCTATAACTGAACAGACAACAGAAAAATGGATTATATGTGTTAAATAACATTAAAGCTACGCGTACCCTGATTGGTCAATACGCATGTTTGGATATCAGAGTATCAAACATGGAATCTACAACACACTAAAGTAGAAAGAAAAAATGTATTACGGGATATAACTATCAGTAAAGTAGTCATGTATAACCGGACTTTAAATGTGAAAAGGTAAAAAAAAAAAGACAAACAGAAAAGTATTCAACAAATGCGTAACTCGTAGAAAAGACACAGTGATTTGTGCTCATGAAAACACAGAAAAAAAGTTTGATCAGTTCACATTTTCAAGAGAGAGCGTTCCTCAACACATATTTTGGTTTGCCCTTCCCACCTATAAAATTCTTCCTACGCGCCCTTGCTATGACCAACCATGTTTGAAAACATGGTCCAGACGCTAAAATGGCTGATTACGGTAATAGTTTTCACTGTTTTCAATATTCGAGTTGACTTTTTACCCAATACTTTTCCTTTTTAGCCAATACTAGCCTGCGAGCCGGCTCTCCTTTGGGGGATTGGGGAGAGGAGGAGAAGGAGAGCCTGCACGCGCAGTATTGTTTTTTTTAGTAGTAGCGTTCCAAATTGGGACGCAGCTTACTGATTGGACGAGATGCTGATTGTTGACGTACTACCATATATTAATAGACTGCTAGCGGTAATTTGTCAATATTTTTAATATATTTGATCATTTATCAAGGGTTGTACGGACCTTAAAGTATTTATTAAAATCATTTATTAAAATCGGTATTAAAATCATATTATTAGGATAGACCCAGATCGATAGACCCGAATCGTTTTGAAACGAAATACTGACGTTTCGAAGGGAGTCCTTCATCAAAGTAAATACTCTGGTGAAGAGCTTTGCTCGAAATGTCAGCATTTCAGATTCGTTCCAAAAATTTCACCACCTTTTGGCTTTGCCACGGTTGTTAAACACTTTAGTGTGAAAGCAAATCGTCCTCTCATGGATAAGTCAATTAATTGAAAATTTGGTATCAAAGGACAACTTCCTACGATTGAGAAAATATTATTTCTACTAGAAATACATGAACGCAACAACCCCTCGCCCGCTTTATATGCATTTTTTAACGTCACTCCCCCGCCCCCCTCCCCTAATTTCTGTTTTTTGTTGTGTTAATGACACATAGATCAGAAAACATCCCAGAAAATTAGTTAGCAAGGTTCACCTGTAGTCATGTATTGACACACTGAAAGAACACGCAAAGTCAATATTAAAAAAAGCAAAAAAACATAACGAGATGAACCAAATGACAAATTTTCATTCAAAGATAGATATAAACAGTGGCCAAGAAAAGCCACAAGTCAACGTCCTAGCGTTCAACTGACAACTCTAGAGAATATATTATTTATATCAATTTTCATTTTCAAGATACGATATCTTCCGTTTTAACTTAGCTAAACTGGTAAATACGAATCTCCTACCGTTAAACTTCTTCTGCTTTTGTCACCACAAACACTGCCAATTCAGTCTACTCTTTTCGGATTGTTTTTCTCGTTCGCGGATTCTTACTTTTTTCGTTGTTGACACATAAATATGACACGGCATCATTCAGTTCTCTTCATGATCTGAAAAGCCGTTTGTTTCAAAATTTCTAAGGACCATTTTATCTAAAAACCTTTGTCAGAGTGCTCGATGGGAATCCAGAGCATATTATAGTTAAAGTTCAAAGACTCAACAGGTTTGATTAGACATTTTATTACTATTTAGTTTCGTGCCACAAATAGTGTGTGGTACTCTTCTATCAAACCTGTTGAGTCTTTGAACTTTAACTATATATATATATATATATATATATGTAATATTTATAAACCGCGCAGGAGCGCTTTATCGGATATAAAACACGAGGCGATAGCCGAGTGTTTTAGAGCCGATAAAGCCCGTACTGCAAGGTTTTTAAATGGCTTCTAAAAAGAATCACTTCATACGTTCATTGGCGTAGTAATTTTGAAAATTAAGCTTATCTCAGCCGTTAAAAACCAGCGAGAAACTTAGAGCGAGTCTATATCACATATATAGATCCGATACGCTCATGATTTTTCTTTGTGTTTTCCTCATGAATTATTAATGAATTTTATAAATATATTTCTAAAATTCATTAATAATTCATGAGGAAAACACAAAGAAAAATATATGTGATATAGACTCGCTCTAAGTTTCTCGCTGGTTTTTAACGGCTGAGATAAGCTTAATTTTCAAAATTACTACGCCAATGAACGTATGAAGTGATTCTTTTTAGAAGCCATTTAAAAACCTTGCAGTACGGGCTTTATCGGCTCTAAAACACTCGGCTATCGCCTCGTGTTTTATATCCGATAAAGCCCTCCTGCGCGGTTTATAAATATTACATATATATATATATATATATGTTATCAAATCCACAACTTGCGCAGTTCGAATAGCAGGGTACTGGTAACTAACCTGTTAAATTATTTAAATTTACGTCTGTCCTAATCTCGACGTGCGTGGAGTCCACTTTTACACGGGAGATGAAAAGCTGAAAGTAATTCTGAAACTTGTTTATATATATATATATATATATATATATATATTATATGGCAAGTGTTTCTGAGCGGTCCATCTACCAAAATAGAGCATTTTGATTGGTTCCTGAGCGGTCGGAAACCAACAGTACGGACCGCTCAGGTTTGGCGGGAAATTTTGGATTTTAAATCTTTGACAAGTTTTTTTATATCTTTTTAAAAAAATTCTGTTTTGTGAAATGGCTTTAAGTTTGAAATGTCTGAGAGTGAGGAAGACCCAAATGCTTTTTATTATTCGGAAGAAGATAATGTTTTGGGAAGTTTAAACGAAACAAACACTGAAGAAATCCGCGACGTCAACACAAACATGAATGAATTCAGCAATTTTATCGCCGACCAACAGCCAAAAAGTACAAAACAGAAGACAAAGTACGATTTACAAACTTGGTGTAACTTTTGTGCACAAAAAAACGAGATGAGAAAAGTAGAAGATATACCTTTTGAACAGTTGACCTTCTCCTTTGCTCATTCTTCAAAGATGTAACGAAAAAAAATGGCGAAGTCTACGAACCCTCAACTTTGACTTCTTTTCAACGAAGTATCCAACGGTATCTCAACAGCAAGGGATCTACGGCAAACTTGCTGAAGGGGGATGAATTTAAATTGTCCCGAGAAGTCCTAAAGTCGAAGAAAAAGAAGCTGGTCGTCGACCACGGAAAAGGGAACCGTCCGAAAGCCACTCGAGTATTGAGCGAGGTCGAGGAAGACAAGCTTTTTGCCGAAGGAGAGTTTGGTTCTCAAAATCCCGTTGCTTTACAGCGCACTGTTTGGTGGTTGTTGGCTTTGCATTTCGGGTTTAGAGCCAGAGATGAGTCTCGACGTCTTCTGTGGGGTGACGTTTCGTTGGAAAACGACCCTGAAACTGGCAACGAAATCCTTGTTTGGAAAACAGAAAGAGGATCCAAAACTCGCCATGGCCCGCAAGACGAGTCTTCTGGACGTCGTGCGTTTTATCCCACTGCCCAAGCAACTGGCAATGAACGCTGCCCGGTGATGTATTATAAAATGTTCAAAAGCCACCGTCCTTTGCTAATGAATCAGCCTGAATCTCCTTTCTACTTGGCCATCAAACACCAGCGAAATCCAAACGATAACATTTGGTACAAGAGATCCCCATTGGGAAAGAATGAAATCGGCAAGCTGCTCTCGAAAGCTGCTCAAAACGCTGGTCTGCCTGGACGAGTTACCAATCATTCCGTTCGCAAAACCTGTATCTCAAGGCTTCTAGATTCAGATGTACCTGTCAACTTTGTAGCTCAGTTAAGTGGTCATCACAACCTGAAAAGTCTCGATGCGTACAAATCAGCGTCAACCCAACACCAGCGAAAGATGTCATTTGCACTAAGTCGCACGGAAAACACCGAGCCATCAACTGTCAGCTCAAGTTCCACCATGAGTTCGGTCGTAGATATCCAACACAAACCAAACCAAAGCATCACAAAAAATGTAGAAGAAGCTGGTATTTTCCATGGGGCTACGTTTGAAAACTGCTCTTTCAATATCCAGGTTATTAGCGGCCAGTTACTCAAACGCCTTCGAAAACTGAATGCATCCGCAAGCGGCGCCGGCTGTTTATTGAATCCGACAGCGAAGACGAATAAATTAAAAGCATTTTTGATCATTTTGTTCTTTTTTTTTTTGGTAGCCAATAACATTTTAGAGAACAATTTTTTAGCTGGCTTCCTTCGCTGTTCTTAAATTAATTAACCATTTACCGGCTTTATTGAAAATGTTGAATTTTTGTAAACAAGTTCTGTTTTATTAAATATCATTTAAGAAGCAATTTAAATTTCTGTTTTTGCTTTTGCCATATAATAAATAGCTTATTGACTGAGCTTGTTCGGTCCGTACAGGAGGATACTGCAGGTCTCGTTCTTTTTTCGCTTGTTTGTGGACCTCGCCTACGGCTGGGTCCACAAACAAGCGAAAAAATAACTCGACCGTGCAGTATCCTCCTGTACGGACCTCTCGCTCAGTCAATAACATATATATATATATATATATATATATATATATATATATATATATATATATATATATATATATATATATATATATATATATATAAACAGGTTTCAGAATTACTTTCAGCTTTTCATCTCGCGTGTAAAAGTGGACTCCACACACGTCGAGATTAGCACCCAGTCAACGGGCTCCGGGCCTTCGGCCCTCCGCCCGGGCTCTGGGATAAAACAAACGATAAGGTTCGAAGCACCATTCGCCTGCAATACACACAGCTTTTTGTACCGGCCAGGACTGATGGCATTTACGGATTTACCAAATTCAACAGTTGTGAATAGCAAACCGATAGCATCTTAAATCTTGCATGCCTATCAAATGATTTCTTGTTATAAAGCTCGCGGGGTACCACAGAATATTTGTTATATTCCAACTTAATTATTAATGACTGAAGTTCCTATATATGGCCAGACAAAGTTAAAGTCTGAAAGACTCCGGCTCCTTCCTTTCAGTTCTTCCACGCGATATGTGAAAATATATAGAGATAGGAAAAAGTCAGACCACGTAGCGAAGTGGCACGGCGGCCATACGGCATATCATTATCTTGTCATTTGTGGAACAAGATGACTACTAATTTCAGAACTACGCATCGTTGAAATATATTGTGTACGTATGTTGTTATATGTTGAATGAGCTTTCATTTGATGTAGAGTTCAAGCTTCTGCGTTTATGAAACTTGCTATACTGTCCCAAAATGTGCGAATCACTGTTCCAAATAAATATTTCATCAGCGTATTAGTGGCGAGGAAGTAAAACCATTTTCTTTGTTCACATTGCGCGTCTGGTTTGTGATAGAAGGGGCGGCATTCAAATTTGATAGCTATGCGTGCAGGCTCTATTTCACCTCCCGCTCCTACCCAAGAGCCGGTTCGCAGGCTAACCCAATACTTTTCCTTTTTACCCAATACTTTTCCTTTTTACCCATTACTTTTCCTTTTTATTTTTATTTTTGGCAAAGCAAGCTTTAATTTGAATGTCTTCATTTTCCTGCTCAGTGCAAATGTCATCGAGGTGATATTTAAATGGGATTGCATGTACACTGTATGCTCAAATATGTTGACTGAATAAGTTCGACAATAAAGCTAAAGAGGTTTTGAGTGGGAACCCAAGTGAAAAAAGTTTTGAATGCTTTTCACCAAAAATATGTGACATACAAAAAATTATCCTCTCAATGGTAATCTACATGTAAGTTCATGGTTTGAACTCTTTGAAAACTTGAGTTAATTATAGTTTCTGGTAATGATTGTACAGCTTTATAGACTGGATTTCTTCCATTGCAATGTGGCAAGAAAGCAAAGAGAGAACCTTACTGATGATAAAGTGCTTACATGAACTACAAGATGATGACATTATAACACAAGCTGCTGCCAAACTTGATGGTGGAGGAGAGCAGAAGTGTTCACTAAGAGGTATGGGTATTGCACCTGCAGACTGTGCTGCATTGTTTCATCTTTTGATCTATGTCAAGAATTTAGTTTCTCTTGATCTCTCTGAAAACAATCTTGGCGACAGTGGTTGTTTGGAGCTGGCCAAATTCCTTGAACATAAATCACGGAAGGAGAACAAGAGTAAAACTGGTGATAAACTGACTGGTTTGAACCTTACTGATACTGGCATAACACAAAGAGGTGTACAATACCCAAATAATGTTCTAACTAATCAATATTGTAAACTTACTAATTTGAACCTTACGTCGAATGACATAGGAGATGAGGGTGTTAAACATCTAAGTGATGCACTAAAAAACGAAAATTGTAAACTTACTAATTTGCACCTTTGGAGTAATGCCATAGGAAATGAGAGTGTTAAACATCTAAGTGATGCGCTAAAAAATGAAAATTGTAAACTTACTAATTTGCACCTTGGGGGGAATGCCATAGGAAATGAGAGTGTTAAACATCTAAGTGATGCACTAAAAAACGAAAATTGTAAACTTACTAATTTGCACCTTGGGGGGAATGCCATAGGAAATGAGAGTGTTAAACATCTAAGTGATGCACTAAAAAACGAAAATTGCAAACTTACTAATTTGGACCTTGAGATGAATGACATAGAAGATGAGGGTGTTAATCATCTAAGTGATGCACTAAAAAAACGAAAATTGTAAACTTACTAATTTGAACCTTGAGAGAAATGACATAGGAGATGAGGGTGTTAAACTTCTAAGCGATGCATTAAAAAATGAAAATTGTAAACTTACTAATTTGAACCTTGTGTGGAATGCCATACGAGATGAGGGTGTTAAACATCTAAGTGATGCACTAAGAAATGAAAATTGTAAACTTATTAACTTGGACCTTGCGAGGAATAACATAGGAGATGAGGGTGTTAAACTTCTAAGTGATGCACTAGAAAAACTTACTAATTGAACCTTAGATGGAATGCTATAGGAGGGGAGAGGAGAGGAGAGTACGTGTTAAACATCCAAGTGATGCACTAAAAATAAAAATTATCAACTTACTAATTTGGACTCAACTTACTAATCTCGCCCCCTAAGGTAACCCTACCTCGCAAAGAAGGTGACGCTACCCCCAAGTATGAAATTCCCCATGTAAACGCTCGCTGTCGAGACTAAGTAAAATGAACACAAAGTTGGCTCCCCCAGGGTAGCTCGGGGGGTAGGGTGACCCTTCTACCACCCGAGGCAAAACTGCGAAACAAAATGGCGGCAGAAAGTAAACAATTGATAGAGCAGCAAACACGAAGCGAAAAAAATAGTCTTGGTCTCCAACAATGGTTGAAAACCTGATAATTGGCCTGAAGAAGTATAAAAGCTACTGTGAGTTTAATTCGATCGTTTAATTATAACAGTACAGTTACACTTTTTTCCGATGATCTGCTAAACTATACCCAGTCCTCCAGGCTTAATCTAATTCTTCATGTAAACACACGACACAGTTGTCTCGGGGGGTAGGGTGTCCCTCTTACCTGAGCCAACTTTTAGTCCATCTAAACAGGCCCTAAGTGATACACTAGCTAAAAAAAAGGAAATTGTAAACTTACTAATTTAACCGTAGATGGAATGGATTGATTGAATAGACAGCTTTAAAGTGCACATGAAACGAAAATTTAGTCTCTTATTTGAAAGAACATTTGAAATAATAGAGTATAAACATCTTTTGCAGTTTTTCGTTTACTTGCTTCGTTCTTTAGATATTTCAGTTTGTTTGATATGCAAATTAAACTTTTTGATGTCATGACGTGATAATGAGTTATCGAAAATAGTTATATATCTTTGATATTGTCAAATATAATCACTTGAAAATCTACATGTTTAGTGTTCTGGGCGAAACACACCCACAAGCCTCCTTCGAATGAATGTGGTTTGATAGTATCAAAGCTATATAACTTTTTTCGAAATCATTATGCACGTCATGACGTCAAAATGTTTAATTTGCTCATCAAACAAACTGAAATACTACGGTTCCGGTTTGAGCGTGGACACGCGTAATTTGACAACACACGTTTCACGCAGGAAACTAACATGTTGCTAAGCGGAAACTGCGAAGTTACTAAGGCCAAACGGCATTGTTTCTTCGCGAAAACATCGCGTTGTGGGGTTTGTCAGTGAAATGGCCGATCGGAAAAGAACTGTGGAGTTCTTAGCTTCACTTGACGAAGATTTAAGTGTGTATAAAGATGAGTTATAAACATGACAACATTTGCTTTGAAAATTTGGCGCTCGTTTCAAATTGAAACAATACCGTTTGGCCTTAGTAACGTTACAGTTTCCGCTTAGCAACATGTTAGTTTCCCGTGTGAAACGTGTGTCGTCAAATTACGCGTGTCCACGCTCAAACCGGAACCGTAGTATCTCAAGAACGAAGCAAGGAAACGAAAAACTGCAAAAGATGTTACTCTGTCATTTTAAGTGTTCTTTAAAATAAGACAGACTTAATTTTCTTTCATGTGTACTTTAATTGTACGTGAGCAATGGCTTGATGTCTTCCGCTAGAAATTGTGGAGAAAATGACAACGTTGGAATTTCTGACTATCCTTGATAATGTGTCTTATGTATTCTGTATATAACATGTATTCTGTATATATTAAGTATTCTGTATATAACGAGTATTCTGTACACCGTAAATCTTCTATTAAAGGGCAATAGCACTAAAAATTAAGTTTGTCTAATATGAAAGAATCTTATAAAAAAAACTCCAATCTGTACAAAATGCTGCTGCCCGTCTTATCACTTTTTCCTGCAAACATGATCACATCACTCCTATCCTTATGGATCTTCATTGGCTACCGGTTGCAGAACGTATCAAGTTTAAAATCCTCATTCTTACATTCAAATCTCTTAATGGCCAAGCTCCTGTCTACATCTCCGACCTGATTACACGCTACATTCCACGAAAAACTCTCCGCTCTTCATCCGAAATTCTTCTCAACCGTGTCAATTTTAATCTACTCTCTTACGGCCATCGATCCTTCTCCGTTGCCGCTCCTGAACTCTGGAACACTTTACCTAGAAGCATCAGATCTTCCCCAAGTCTTTCTATTTTTAAATCCAAAATCAAAACACATCTATTTAAGTCTGTCTTTAATTAGTTTTGAGCTTTTGTAAAGCGCCTAGAGCAGACCTGGATAGGCGCTATATAAATAAATATTATTATTATTATTATTATTATTAAAGAACTCATAAAATTGTAATAGAACATCCTTTACAACTTTTTCGTATCTCTCTTCGTTTTCAAGATATTTCAATTTGTTTGATATGTAAATGAATGGTCTCTGACGTCAGGTGTGGGGTAAAATATTTTAGTTTGTAGCAAAACCAGTTATATCTCTAAGTTTGTTCAGCGAAATCATTTGAAACTGTGCACATAAAAACTCCTTGCGACGCTGAACATTTCATGTTAGATATGTAAGTGATTTTGCTCTGTATGAAAATATTTTACCCCACTCCTGACGTCAGAGACCATCTCATTTACATATCAAACAAATTGAAATTGAAAACGCAGAAAGACACGAAAAAGTTGTAAAGGATCTACTATTACAATTTTATGAGTTCTTTCAAATTAGACAAACTTAATTTTTGTTGCCAATCCCCTTTAAGCGCCCGGGGCGCTTATTAAATTTCGGAGGTCTTTGTGGCGGGGCGCGCTTCGCTTAGGGGCGCTTGTTAGAGAGGGGCGCTTATTTAATTTCCTAAACCAAACACTCAAGATTCTCTTACCATATTTCGTAAACTTTATTATGAACTTGTAACACAATATATACAAAAGATGATAACACAAAATTTCAGAACGCTACTCATATTTCGAGTTTGAAATACAGCAGAACATTCTCTCAAAGCCCATGCCTGTTAAGCACTACACTGAATGATATGTAAAAAGACCTTGTCATGTATTAAAATGTTATTGAAAACGAGCGTGTTGTTCTGTGGTTAAGAGGGGGAGGGGGCACTTATTAGGGGGGCATTTATCAGGGGGCGCTTATAGGGGGGCGCTTATTAGGGGGCGCTTAGTACAAAACGGCTCCAAAGGGGGCGGCGCTTATTTGAGGGAGGGGGCGCTTAATAGCAGATTTACGGTATAACATGTATTCTGCATGTATATAAGATGTAATAAATATTTTTTGATACTCTTTATTGACTGGTTTATTTATGTCTGTCTTCAGAAATCAGAATGTTAGTATGTATTTGGATGTGTTTA